>PVKC010000826.1:0-34258 GCA_004027635.1 Crocidura indochinensis | reverse complement strand
ACATGGCAGTATATACCTTTCCTAGCAGCCACTAAACTCTTTCCCGCCAAGCGTGAGCTCTTTGAAGCTGCTACAGACTGCAGGCTACAGGCTACAGGTGGGTGCAACTTTGGCAGCCAGGTGCTGGAGCGCCCCCACTTAGCCAAATATGTCTGCCTCTGCCTCTTCTATTCTGCCAACTTTCAAGTTCACCATCAGTTGTGAGAGCTTGATACTGTTACTACTTTTTCTAAAAAAAAAAAAAAAAAAAAAAAAAAGATATGTTTTATTTAAGGCAATGTGATTTATAAATGTATTCACAGTTTGGTTTCAGACATACAGTGCTTCAGCACCAATCCCACCCAACAACTTCCTCCACCAATGTGCCCAGAAATCATCCCATTCCCCCCATGTCCTCCTTTATGCCACCCCTAAACTGAAATTATAACAAGCTAAGTTTTGTTGTTAAAGTTGGGGTCTCATAATTTCATTATTATTGACTCCTGTGGCTTGGAGTCCATGCTTGTGGTTCTGTTCTTTCTTAAGGCCACCCAAGAGAACCCTTGCCCCTCCCCCATTATTTCACAACTTTCTTTTGATATTCTAAATATAGGCTTTGTTCCATCATTGGGATCTCTCTCTCAGGAGGTCCAGAGATCTAGAATTCTGCATGTTGGTTTTCTGAGCTCCTTAAAAGCTTTTATCTCAAAGGCCTTCATGCCTTTGAGCTGTTTCTTTCCTGGAGACACAGTGAATGATCCAATTTATATTATCAGGCTCTCTCCTGTTCCTCTCCCACCTCCGTTGGATAGCTGCCACAATACAAGCAATTTTTTTCAAATTGAGCTAACCCTCTTTGAAGTGGATGCCTTAACATCAAAGCTTGTTAGGTATCTGCCTGATAAAAAACAAAAGCCAACTATCAGGGATTATACCACATTTCCCAAATTTAAAAAAAAAGGGAAAATATAGAGTACTGTATAACAGAAAAGAGTACCTTCAAATGTCTTTCAATCAGACAAAAGAGGAAGAGAATTTAGAAAAATGCCTTTGTTTGGAGCAGTAATTACTGATAACTGTATAATTATCAGCACAACTTTATATGTATATACACATATATACATATATACACATATATGTATATCAGCTCAGAAAATATTAAGAAAACAGGCAGGATATGTGGTGCCTTGGTAATGAGTACTGGAAAATACACAGTGTCTCCAAGCAAAACTAACTCAAAGGCATGGTAGTCTTTAAAACACAGGTCCTAGCTGATGAAGTTAGAGCATTGTAGCAACCATTAAGATGCAAACTTTGAAACCCAAACACAATCATGCATGTAATCAAGGTATTTAAATAAAATATATTAATTAAAAAAAAGATGCAAACTTTGAGGTCCAAGGCATTGTCTGAACCCCTGGAAGGAATAAATGCAGAAACAAACTCTACATCTTTCTCTTTGACAACACCCTTGCAAAAGGATTTTGGGAACAGTTTGGGGAAACAATATACAAATTAACTTGACAAAAACAAAGACCTATATATCCCCAGTTGGGCCATCTTCTATATCTCTACATGATGTACTTACTTGGTTATTTTGATTCTGGTGAAGACTTCTTGAGTAAATCATTCTCTTTATCTCACCTCCTATTTTTCAATTAGACTTACCTAATTTCACTACTTTTCCCTTTCCTGAAATTATTTTTTTCTGTGATGAAGGCAAGGGATGGAACACCTAAATAATTAGGATTAATTTTTCTTTGCCTTCAAAAACCAAGTTCCTTTCTCCAACTTTGCTCCAGCCTAAGACTTCCCAAGATTTTGTGGCAAGGATCATTTCCCATTGGTGTGACATAAGTTCCAGTCCTACATTCTTTTAGTGACCAAGATAAGATAGCCTTCTTGAGATTCTCACCTATCTCTTCCTCACTCCTATGCCTGGAGAACACTACTCTTGCTTGTATCTATTACATCTGCCACTAGTAGTACTCTGAGGATTCAATGGAATTCGGGTACAGAGCCCAGATAAACTGTAAGATACACATATACTATGAAAGGTACTTGGAGTTGACTTATCCATTACTTTCCAAGAAAAGCCTCCAAATCTATTGCTAATCCTATTGAATATGACTTTTAAAATATATCATATTTAAGACAATTATTTTCAGATAATAATAAATAAGATACTTATGATACAAGATACTACAAGATACAAGATATTATGATAATATACAAGATACTTGTTTATTATTAATACATATTTATAATATATATCATATATGTTGTTCAAATATGAAAAGTTATGTTTTTCTTTGTTTTTCTTTTTTATGTTTTTCATAAGACTATGTTTCAACTATATATTTTTCATAAGACTACAGCCTTGAATATAGAGTATTAATGATAGTGGGGTGTCCCCTGGGATGACATGTGAAATGGAAATGAAAGAGGCTGGAGTCCTGAGAAGAGAATCTACTATATTCTGTCTCCCAGGCTCTGTCATCCAGGTGTTAGCTGGGTAGTTCTTGGACTGATGAAATATGTAGTAAGCCCCTTCACAACACAAATACCAAGTTCTGCTAGCCCCACTAGGCAGTCATCAAGCCACACCTGACACACCGACTTACACTGGGTCTACCCTGGTCAAAACTTAATCACCACAATCAAACAGATTTTTCTCAGGGAGCACTGGGATTTAAGCTGGAATGACAAATTGCTTTTTTTTTTATTTTTCACAGAAAGAAATAGTCCTAACCCTACACAGGACTTTCAGGTCTATAGCCTTCCCTCACAGGTTCTATTTAGAAATTATGAGGAAGGGGAAGGAAAGGATCAGAAAAAGTAATGTTCTCAAGAGAGAAGGAGAGTTTCTCCAGTACATGTCCCAGAATAGCATCCTCTACTAGGAAGTCAATAATTGTGCTTAAAAGTTAGAAGTTAAAAGTTAGAATAGAAAACATTCTACTATGACAACCATATTTGGAACTGATCACTCTGAATAAGAACTGGGTAGTAAAAGGGGATATAGACACATACAGGCATGACACCCTTTCATTAACAATCATGCAAACCATAGTGCCACAAAAGGAGAGAGAGAGTAAGTGAGAGAAAGAGAGAAGTAAAATGTCTTTTCCTAAAACAGGCAGGGGAAATGATGGGAGGGAAACTGGGGATATTAGTATCAGGAAATGTGTACTGTACTTCAAATCAAAGTGTCTAAAAGGAAAAAAAGAAGAGAGACAAAGTGATAGAGAAGGGGAGATTTCCCATCTCAGAAAGGGAGATGTGGTGACATTTGTTCAGGAACCCACTACCCAGGCAACATATGTAGACACATGGGGCCAGTGAGCACACTTTGCATTAGCTCTGTTCTAAATTAATTTTTATAAGATTTTTCCAACCTGCCCCAATTGGGGCTCTCCACGTAAGCAAGAGTCCCGTTGCTAGGGTGGCTGCCAGTGGGGAGTTGATGAGCTTTGATGATATTCTTTTCCTGAGTTTTCTTTCTGCTGGAGCTTCTGTCAGTATGTAGGTACAATTTTCTCTGGGCCATTTTTGGAGCAGCACCAAGTGACATCCTTATCAGTGACAGAGTGAATTCTCCAAATTCTGCTTTGAATTTTACCACGTATATTACATCCTAAGAACTCATTGCTGTTGGTTTCCCTGTTCTAGCTGCCTGCTTGTTTCAGTATCTTCTATGTTAAAAGTAAGATAGTACTACTAAAAAACAAAATGTATTGCAATAGCATTATCTGAAACAATCCAAGTGCCTCAAAACAAATAAGTAGATAAAAAATGTTGTGTATATATATGTATATACATTTTGTATATAGAGAGACATATCTGTCTCTCTATATATATACAAAAAGATGATTAAATAAAATATACATATGTATATATACAAACAGAATACTACTCAGCTACATGAAAAGATGAAATTATTCAATTTACCTCTACATGGATGCTGGGAGTGTTTTAGAGACAAAAAACAACTTCCATAAACATTGAGGATATTTGAAAAAATTTGAGTTTTAGTTATAATATATCAGTATCAGTAAGTCATTATAAGTATAAAGTAATATGATAATAACAACTGAAATGTGCTTGTGTATCTTGGCATTTGAGTTCTGAACAAGAAGGGATACCATTTTGTAAAGACTACTTAGAAGCTTCTTAGGTTCTGAGTAGGGAGAGACACCTTTTTGTAACAAACAAATAATGCAGGTCTTCATACAAGTCAATTTCCATAGACACCACCCCAAGCTATCTGGCTTGACCAAGTAGCCTATCAGGGAGGGACAAGGGAGAGTAAGAAGATGCATTTAGGGCCCAGGAGATAGCATGGAGGAAAGGCTTTTGCCTTTCATGCAAAAGGTCATCGGTTCGAATCCCGATGCTCCATATGGTCCCCGTGCCTGCCAGGAGCAATTTCTGAGCATGGAGCCAGGAGTAACCCTTGAGCACTGCCGGGTGTGACCCAAAAACCAAAAAAAAAAAAAAAAAAAAAAAAAAAGAAGATACATTTAGATAATGGCCAATCCTTTTATAGATCATCGGAAAGCTGGAACCTCCCTATATCCTTTCTCTATATAATCTTTCTTATGACCTTGGTTGAGGCTCATGTCCTTCATGAGGTGTCTCTGGATGGCCAATGTGGGGTCTTATTTGCTGATGGATTAAAGTATTAAACTTTGGTCTTGTCCTTCTACTCTAGACTTGAGCATCCAGGATAGAACAGACATGACTCAATCTCCAATAAGGCTGCCTAGGTCCCATGAACAAACACTGGGACACCCTTGAGATATGTAAAGGCCAAAGGAAATGAAGATTCAGTAAAAGCTCTAGAAGGGAGAAACCAGACACAGTATTGCTTTCCTGGGCAGGAAGATAGAGGGACACCCTTTTCCTCCCAGACATCACAACTGGGGGACACCTACGTGGGTTTGAGTCCCACTAAGTTTCTCATGGGCTCAAGTATCACTTTGGGGTGCTCTAGCATCTTTGCCAGGGTGATCTGTGAATTTGAGGACCTCATGGTTTTGAGTCCCCAACAGGGGTTCCAAAGCCCTTTGTATCTGGTGCCGAGGATGGTATGTGGGACTGGGTACAACATAGGCACTCCTGGGTTTAACTCCCACTGAGAGTTCCAGTTACTTTGTGTCTGTCTTTGTCTGTTTTTTATGTACTGTGTTTTTTCTCTCATCTGGTCAAAACATGGAGAGAAATTCTAGGCAGAATGCCACCACACCGTAGGGTTGGTGGAATTTGGTTTGAGTTCAGCAAAATTGTGTGTTATGTTGGCCTTGTGTGTCTTTGTATAACTTGATGTGTAAGTCTGACATTGCTCTACTAGTGACAGGGCAGAGAGAGAGGAGGGTAAAAAACTCCAGATTTTTCTCAGTGGTCATCAGGATATAAATTTGTCCTGGTAAATATTCAGACTTTGCATCCATCTCAGCCCCTTTCCTGCCGTGCTTAGTTGAGGCTAGAGGAAGATGAAATTATCTGCGTGTGTATGCAGACAGAGAGGGTGCACAGAATTAGAAAGATAATGGCTATTTGCCTTGCCACTTTTTTAGGCTGAAAATTGGCTGAAGAGAGAGAAGAAAGGGAAAAAAGTGGCCTTCTTTTAACTTCTACTGGAGCTTATCTGAAAAGGGAACCTTTCCCATCTCCTTACCCCCAGAAATTTTATTGTCTATAATCCCAAAACAAATTCCACCTGGCTAGGAGCTAGGCAAAGTGATCCAGGTGGGTCCTTTACATATCAAAGGAGAGAGATTTGGCTAAGGGAATGGAATATTTTTGTTTTTTTAATGGCTGGCCATCTAGAGGAAAAAATCTGGGCCTTTTAAATTTCTTACTAGAGAAAATTTCTCTGACTTTATAGGTTTCTAAGAATAAAGAATTTAGTGGAATATGTCACAAATTATTTTGGTTAGCCTTCTTAGACAACAGTGTTAATTTTGTGAATGCCTGATATTGTTAAGTAACTCAATTTCATGTCAAACTTATACATCAAGCTTAATGTTAACTTTAATGTAAAAATCTCAATGGTACTAGGTTGTGAAAATCTAAAAGAAAGAAAACAACAGAATTGGTTTAAAGGTCTTTAATAAGTACTATAAAGAACAATTTGGTTCTGCTATGTTTAAGAATGTTTATCAATTTAGTTCCAAATTGGCAGCAAGCAATTCAAAGCTTCTCTCCTAGGGCTTAATACTGGATTCTAGGCCGCTAACTTTGGAAGCTGTCTTTCCTTGGAAGAGGATGGAGTGCTGAACCAACAAAGGCCCTCCAGTACTCTGAGATGGGTGTATGTGGCTTTCTTTGGCAGGCAAGACTGCCCTCAGAGGATGAATAGTGATTAGAGAAAAGAGTGCAGATGAGTTTTTTATGTAAGAAAGTTAAAAACAGAACAAAGTAATGTGCTGAGGATTGGAAGGTTGTTTTAGAACAAAACTGTACTGTTATTAGTATATCTCTAAATTAGGAATGACCTAATGCTTTGTATAGAATATTATATAGGAAAGGAACTTAGATTCTCTAGACTCATATTACAGTGCTATTAGAAAAATGGGATCTTTAGAAATTTTAGGAAATCAAGGTTTTCCAAATGAAATTTAAAATTAAATGAATAATGGTTGTTTTGTGTGTTCTGTAAATTGAGTAACATTGCTTTTTCTCTTTTCCTGATACTTTCATTATTTTTATACTTATTGTATTATTCTTTTTACATAAATACAGGCAGGAAGTTTTTCTTTCTGTAATGAGGATCACTCCTCATGCAGACATCTTAAAAGTCAGCTAGGGGGGGCCCGGGAGATAGCATGGAGGTAAGGCGTTTGCCTTTCATGCAAAAGGTCATCGGTTCGAATCCCGGTGCCCCATATGGTCCCCCGTGCCTGCCAGGAGCGATTTCTGAGCATGGAGCCAGGAGTAACCCCTGAGCGCTGCTGGGTGTGACCCAAAAACCAAAAAAAAAAAAAAAAAAAAAAAAGTCAGCTAGGGGACCTGAGAGGCCTCTTTTAGGGAAACAGAGTTGAAAGGGATTGAGATGAAGTGACAAGCAATTTCCTACTGATAAGCACTTTGCTGACAGGAAGGCCATCAAAGTGAAATGGCATGAAGGAATCAGAGATCTTTTAGAAGTTTCTGGATCTGCACCAACTGGACACAGCCTGGGCTCTGCTCTCAGCTTCGAGAAAAGTTCCAAAGGTCAGAATCTCTCCCAACTCTGAAGAGAAATGAGTCAGGTGACCTCTGGGACACTCCTACAGAGGGTAAGATGCCCAAGGCCATCCTTCATATCATCATGTTGAACTGACCTTCTCATCTTCACATTGGCCAAGACTGGGTGACTGTGATGTGACAGGTAAAGAATTGATATCTTTATTGGTGAACTACCTGCTTTCTCCTTGATCAATCCTCAGAAATTCTCTATAAATAATGGGGTGCCCCAGATGGAGATTTTATTCAATTATCTGGCAGGGTTCAAAGAGAAGGTGGAGAGAAAAACTATTTTTCTATAGCTGATTGAATTAAATACATTCTAGAGGGCTTAACTTAAGTCCCACTTCTTTTGGGTAACCTATGTGGAAATGTGTTTACTGGTTGTAATAGACCAGGTTATAAAAAACTTTAAACTGTAAATGCTCAGGGAACAGGTATAATGCTATGATGATTTGGTTTCTATTGTTTAACTTATATGTTATCATTACAGATCACAAGGATAAAGAGGACCACTTACTGTTCCATTCAAATCGTATGACTTCTCTCGGTAATATTATAAGTAAAAAAAAATTAGCACCAGTTGTGGGACTCATTTCTACATCTGTCTGAGCCATTGCAGGGAAGGCAACTGGATTTTCAGGCCCTATGTTTTCTCTACCCCAACAGCTGTTTAAGTTGTTTAGTTTAAGGACTGTTTAAGTTTAAGGACTGAAGAAGAAATATGGTGTAGACACAGCCTGAATAAAGAAGACCCCTAAAGATTCAGCTGACTCAGCTCACAGGACCAGGACAGAAAGCAGATAGTCCTGGTATTCCTGCTATGGCCGTGACTGTGCAGTGACTGCAGGACTATCAGCACGAATAAACACCACCCTCTTAACAAGACTATGGATAGGGGGATTGTGGGTTAGACTGTCACCCTGGGGTTCCCTCCCCTAAACTTTGACTTGTGTGATTTTCTTGGGGTTTCTGGTTATGCTCTATATCCCCTGCTTCTGAGGTGTAAGTGTTAAAAGAAGTGGAAACCGGGGCCTGGGAGATAGCATGGAGGTAAGGCGTTTGCCTCTCATGCAAAAGGTCATCGGTTCGAATCCCAGTGCCCCATATGGTCCCCCGTGCCTGCCAGGAGCAATTTCTGAGCATGGAGCCAGGAGTAACCCCTGAGCACTGCCGGGTGTGACCCAAAAACCAAAAAAAAAAAAAAAAAAAAAAGAAGTGGAAACCAACCCATGGGTTAGGGTTCTGGGATAGGGAAGTTGCCCCAAGAGCATCCTCATTTATGCTTGTACAGAAAGTAGTAACCCAAAATGTGGGGAGAGGAGTTTTCTCTGCAGGGTATAGAAATGTGTCAGGGAAACCATATGGCAGCACAGAGGGAGCTGGACCGTGAGTTTAAAAATGGAGGTCTCAGGCAGAGATAGGGAATGCTGTTAACCTGAGCTTTCTGGCCTAAATATCAGTAGTTCCTTTAAGAAAATGTGCCCAGACCCGGAGAGATAGCACAGCGGCGTTTGCCTTGCAAGCAGCTGATCCATGACCAAAGGTGGTTGGTTCGAATCCCGGTGTCCCATATATATGGTCCCCCGTGCATGCCAGGAGCTATTTCTGAGCAGACAGGCAGGAGTAACCCCTGAGCACCACCGGGTGTGGCCCCAAAACAAACAAACAAAAAAAAAGGCAAAAAGAAAATGTGCCCAGACTAACTTCCTAGTGAAAAAGCATCAATTAAGGCAACTAAGGAGGAAGTCAGCAGCTTAACATTGCCTTAAAGTGCCTTAAAGTAATCCCTTTGGGGGACTTATTTGTACATTGCTTTGTGTATCAAGGGACTGACCTCCTGTGTTTTTGCCACTGTTTTTGCAAACCCAGATGAGTTTTGCATTATAATCATTCTTCCACCCCAGGTGTCATACCTGATGGGAAAGGTTAGGTGAAAACAAGTTGTACTCTCCCATCAAGACAATACTGATTGACATGTTAGCTGAAGTTGCTCTCCAGAACAGGTAGGAACTAGGCCTAGGCTCTTGGGGAACAATGTTTCTATGCTAACAAGTCAGGAGTCACCCAAGAGACACTATAGCAGGTGAAGGCTAGTTTGCAGGAGCAGGAAAGGCAATGAAAAGATTATGCTACCTAGTATGAACAGTGATTCAATCAACCCAGGAAAATCTCCTTGATTAAGATGTTTGTGCTAAGCTAAGGTCCCAGTATGCGTCCACAAGTAGTGACAAGGATGAGGAACCTCAAGGAAATTCAATGATTTGACTCAGGTCCATAAGAAAAGGAGGGAATGCTGGGACCTGAGTTCTGAGCAAGGAGAAAATTAATTCTGCAAACTAGTAAAGGAAGAAAAATTATGTTAAATTTACAGTGATTTTCATTCATTGGTAGTATTTAAATTCTGAGTGAATCTCTAAATTTACTCATCTAAACTATTAATATTTATAAATAAAAGTAAATATTAGCATTCATATTTCTGTTTTTGGACCACATACAGTGGTGCTCAGGATTTTGCCTTTACTCTGTGCTCTAGGATCACTCTTGGCAGACTTGGGGGACCACCTAGAGCGCCAAGGATGAACCCAAGTGAGTCACATGAAAGGCAAGCACACTACTCACTTTGCTCCATCATGCATAAATTACATTATATGTTATAGAGAATAGAATGAGAAATCGATGGAAATGTGATTGGCAAGCACTTTTAATTCTTTTGGTACATGATGTTCAACAGGATAAAAATTATAATATTTAATTTTTTTAATTTATTTTTTTATTTTTGTGTGGTTTTTGGGTCACACCCGGCAGCGCTCAGGGGTTATTCCTGGCTCCATGCTCAGAAATTGCTCCTGGCAGGCACGGGGGACCATATGGGGCACCGGGATTCGAACCGATGACCTTTTGCATGAAAGGCAAACGCCTTACCTCCATGCTATCTCCCGGGCCCCAATATTTAATAATTAAATAATCAGGCCAGGGAGATACTTCAGTGAGTAAGGCACTTGTCTTGACTGCATCCATCCTAGGCTAGAGCCAAGAGTAAGCCCTGAGTGTCATCAGGTGTGTTGATTTATTTAAGAAAATTAATTAATCAATGTATCTTTAATGGGTGATGAGAGTTCCCCTTCCCCCCATGTAATGGCAATTGGACTTGGACACATTCCTTGGACACACAGTTTTTGTAATGGCAGTTAGACTGGGACATGCCCCGTGCTATGGACAACTGCTCGAGAAGTATGAAAAAAGGAAGTCAGGCAGTTATTGGGGAGGGTGAGACAGGGAAGAGATTAGATCAGCACCTGCTGGTCTGCAGAGGGCCAGAGATAAAGCATCAGAGAGATGCTGCATGCTCTGTATCTATCCCTCATTCTCTTTTCTCCCTTGAACCCAGATCTACAGGCCTCTCCAAGTCCTCTGGCCATTGAATTGAATTAAATCGATCTGTGCCTGCCTCTCTCTCTCTCTCTCTCTCTCTCTCTCTCTCTCTCTCTCTTTCTCTCTCTTTCTCTCTCTCTCTCAGATACTTTCAGGCAGCTGCAGACTTCAGAATGCAAACTGCAATAAAAGGATATTTAATATCAAATATTCTCCCTGGCCTCTCTCTCTCTTTCCCTCTCTCTCTCATTCTTTCTCTCTTTTTCTTCCTTGCAGCCTTAAACCTCTGCAGCTGTGCAGCTCTTCTGCTAATTGCAGACAGGCAGCCCTGCAGCTGACTTCAGCAATTTGTAGCTGGCACCCTGAACAGGTAAACACAATTGAACCCTAGATTCTGCAAAACTTCAAAAATAAAAAAGATGTAAATAAAAAGATAATGTTCAAAAGAGAAAAATGAGTGAAGGGTAAAGAAATGAATGAAAAAAGAAAAAGAAATGAATTAAAGAGAAATTGAGAAAAAGAGATTTATTATATAGAGAAAAAAAAGATCCAAAGAGAATTGAAAAAAGAGAGAAAAGAGAATATGAGCAAAAAGGGGATTTAGAGAAAGAATAAGCAAAAGAGATATAGATAGAAAAAACAACAAAAATTAAAGAGAGAAAATAAGTAAGCTAATATTTATTTATTTTATTTTATTATTGGTTTTTGGGCTACACCCGGTGATGCTTGGGGATAACTCCTGGTTATGCACTCAAAAATTGCTCCTGGCTTGGGGGACCATATGAGATGCCAGGGGATTGAATGGTGGTTCGTCCTAGGTCATCCTAATACAAGGCAAATGCCCTACTGCTTTTACTACCGCTCCGGCCCAGCAAAAGATTTTTTATATAGAGAATAAAGAGGTTTAGACAAAGAAAAAATAAAAAAACTTAAACAGAGAATATTCGTTGTTTCTTTCTAGTGGTCTTTGTAAGAGTGTAGAAGCATTTCTTCTTTGATAATGTTAAACTTGTAAATTTCAGGTGACATGTGAAACCTTTTTTAAGATTTTTCTCAAAGTTTTGAAAAGCTATTAGCCAGAATCATGGTGTAATAAGACATAACGTTTTACCTTTAAATTTTTAAGTGCGTGTGTAGAGTTAAGAAGCTGTTGTGCATGTATGATTTAATAAAATAATTCTAAAGGAAAAAATAGATAGAAAGTTAAAAACTCTGATAACAGGGCCAGAGCGGTGGAGTAACAGATAGGGCATTTGCCTTGCATGTGCTAACCTAGGAGAGACTGCATTTGATTCCCAGGCGTCCCATATGACCCCCCAATCCAGGAGCAATTTCTGAGCAGATAGCCAGGAGTAATCCCTAAGCCTCACTGGGTGTGGCCCCAAAGCCAACCAAACAAACAAAAACTCTGGTAACCCCACAGCTGTCCCTTATTATCACAAATAATTAGCAGCTATTACCAAATAACCAATTAGCAGTTACCCACAAGAATAAGAATTTTTCACTTTCTTAGACTAGGCATAGGTTTAATAAAAAGTTAAATTACTGTTTGTTCCCTAAACATTATTTCATTTTTCTTCCCTACATCTGTCTCTAGGCTTTGGAGCTTTCTCTGTCTGTTTGTCTTTTTGTTTTTCTCTCTCTCTTTGGCCTCTCTTTCTGTTGGGCAACTTGGGAGGGTAGTCCCAGCTGGTTGCTACATATTGGTATCCCTGGGTGGGAACTTCACCCTAAACAGCAGCTGGGCCCCACAGGCTCCTGCAGCTGTGCAGCATGTGGCTGTTGTAGCCTTGGGCCTCTGCAGCCATGCAACTTTGCAGTTAATTGCAGCTTGGTAGCCCTACAGCAATTTGCTAGGTGTGGAGCAAAAAATTAAAAAAACAAAGAATAAAACAAGTAAATAATCTTGATAGTCACAATAAACAGATTATGCTAAAATCTATATCAGAAAATAGTGACTACAATTTAGAAGGGAAGTTGGCCCATGTCCTGCAGTGTTCTTGGGTTACTCCTGGCTCTTATGCTCTGGGGTTACTTCTGGTGATTCATGGGGAACTATATGTAGTACTGGGATGGAACCTAGGTTTGCTGAGGAAGCAAACATCTTACCATGTACAATCTCTCTGCCCCAACATCATCATCAGTTTTAGAATGAGGAATTGACATGATGTTCAAGATGTTTCTGTCTTTCAATGTTGGTACAATTTTAACCAGTGTTAAGATAGAATAAGTGGCAGTTCTAGTACATCACTGAGAACAGACCTAAAATTGTTACCATTGAACTCATGACTATAAATAGCCTCCCTACGTATTCTACATTTTTGCCTCTTTGTTCCTTTATTAAAACTTCTCTTAAATTAGCATTTTACTATCTTTTCATATTTGAAGTCTTTTGCACTGTTATATTGTCCATGATTCTTGATTCCTCAATTAGCAATGGTCACGGGTAATTTCTGGCTCTGCACTCAAGAATTACTTCTGGTAGTGCTCTAGGGATTATATGGGATGCAGGGATCAAACATAGGGGATAAACTTGTGTCAGTCACATGCAAGACAAGCTTGCTGTAATATAGTTTTGGTTCCAGAAGTTATATCTTAAAATATGAATAAGATAAAAACTAAATACATCAAAATCTTTCAGTGTTTGTTATTACATCCCATTATAATACAAAATCTTTTTTGTGTTTGATAAAATCTACCTTAACTAGATCTTCCTAAATCTACCTTAATCTAGACTAAAACCTTTTGTTTTATCTTGTACTTTTGACACATTATTATTCTAGACTCATGGGTTATATTTTTCTTCTTGTTCTGTCATGCAGTTCACTAAAATCTTCATAGGCAAAATCCCCACTGTCTATATTTACTTTTTATTTTGGGGCCATACCAGAATATGCTTAGAATGTGCACCTGATTACACCCTAATCAGTCGTTAATGATTAGGGATCAGAACTGTGATCAGGGATTATTCCTAGTAAAACTTGAGGGACCATATATGGTGCCAGGGATCAAACATGGGTCAGATGCATGCAAAACAAAGGTTAAAAAGTACTTTTCTGTACTATCTCTCTGGAGCATTTCATTTTCTAAACTTAAAGATTATTGTCAATCAACCTCTTTCTCATACCATACCATATCTCAATTGATGGACCTTTGAGCAGCAATGGAACTAGACTCTCATGATGACCCAGTTGCTAGTTACAAATGCTAAGGGTTGATCTCATATCAAATAATTCTGAATCTGCATTTTCAAAAGATGCTCTTACAATTTTTATTCAATGCTTTTAATAGCTTTTAACATGGTTTACTTACCAAATTTCATAGATTCTTTGTTTTTTAATATTAAAATTCCTCAGAATAAATATAACACAAATAATATAAATATAATAAAAATAAAATAAAATAATAAAAATAAATATGACATAAATTTTGCCTTGATTCCCTTATCTTTACTCTCTTCTAGTGACACTTTCACAAATTGACTAGATTAAGAGACATAAATAAAGTATTAAGGATCATTTCCTTAGGCAGGACCTGAAAAAGTAGTTTATATACAACAAAGATTTTTGTACTAATAACTTATTATTTTTTGGGGTCACACCCAGCAGTGCTCAGGGGTTACTCCTGGCTCCATGCTCAGAAATTGCTCCTGGCAGGCACGGGGTACCATATGGGACACCAGAATTCATACCGATGACCTTCTGCATGAAAGGCAAATGCCTTACCTCCATGCTATCTCTCCAGCCCCAATTACTTATTATTTTATGAGGTGTTTCTGTTTTCTGTATGTAACTATCATGTTGATGTACTGAGATAGTTAACACTAAGACTTGATAATGTCTTTAGGGAAAACACAGAAAAACAAGTGAAATTTTAGAAACTTAGTAAATGTGTATTGTTAATTATCAAGTCTACAAGTATTTCAATGGTCTTATTAAATCAAAACTTATTAAATTAACGGAACATTCATTAAACTCTAATAAATACTTTGGTATTTGGTATGTTTCCATAATTTAGTATAATAGGCATGAAAATTTGGGGGCTTGCCTTCTTATCATTTGAGATAAAATTCAGGTTCATATAAATGGAAAATTCTTATTTTGGTACCTGATAAAGGAGGAAGGACAGGAAAAGAAATTGACAATATTTCTTTGGAAGATAGTAAGATCTTTAGAAATCAAAGACTCCCAAATGAAGAATATTAAAATAAAAAAGAAAGAGATATCAAAGAATTTCAGAGGAGGAAAAATATGTTCTTAATTTCGGTAGTGTAGAAATATATATATTAAATGACAGATAATCTGTTCTGTGAATTTTATACTTTGAATCTTTTAGATTTCAGTGGTGACAACCTCATTTAAATTACCAACTATGTTGCTGTTATCTAATTTTTGGTGTATTCATGAAGAAGGGTCCTGGGAATCTATAAGAATTAATTATTCTTGGGGCCGGAGAGATAGCGTGGAGGTAAGGCGTTTACCTTTCATGCAGAAGGTCATCGGTTTGAATTACGGCGTCCCATATGGTCCCCTGTGCTTGCCAGAGCAATTTCTGCATGAAGCCAGGGGCCAGGAGCCAGGAGTAACCCCTGAGCACTGACTGGTGTGACCCAAAAACCACACACACACACACACACACACAAATGAATTAGTTATTCTTTCTTGTCTGCTTCAAGAAAGTTCATTTTTCATTACTAGACACAGTTCTCAGTGCATACTATTTTACAAACTACAAATTATACTTGTTTAATTTTATAAATTGAAATAAGAATAATATAGTTACCAATATTATTATTTTAATTATTTTTCATTATTCTTTTATCTAGATCTTTGGTTCCTTTGCCTATCTTTTTTCTGCTTAAAGGATTTTTCTAATATTTCTCATAGTGCAGGACTGTTGCTTTTGAGTTCATTCAGCTTTTCTATTTCTGAACATTGTTTTCACTTAATTTTGTGAAATGCTTTATCTGGGTACTGGATTATATGGTGACACTTTAATAGTTTAATTTATTTTTTCCTTTAGCTTTTTAAAGATATTACTCAACTAGGATCTGCTTATCTTTAGCTTTATTTCCATTATACATAAATTTTTAGGATTTAAAATATTTATTATATAATATAGAAAGTTACATATCATAAAATATACTTTATTTAGAGATATTTTAATGTGTCATGTTTTATGTACATCATAACAAATATTGTACAAACTATATCAACAACCCTATGTATGACTCAATGAGATCAGTAACTTATAAATTAAAATTCTAATAAATATAATATTTTCCATATTGTACTTTCCCTGAATATTAAAACGAGCTTTTACCCCAAAACCAGAAAAAGGCAAAAACAAAAACAAAAAACCCACAGCTTTTTATAAGGTGATTAACTCCCCTTGAATACATTAAATTGTTTGCTAGGTATAGGTAAATGAAAACTAATTTGGAACTGTTCAAATGTCAGACCATCTCAAGGGTAACATTACTGGAGAGCACAGCTGTGGACTTCATTGCAGCGGATTATTAGATACTGTGTCAGTTCAGCTGAATGGGCCAGGCTGTAAAGATTATACCTGTTAATAATGTGCCAGACCTCTCAAGCAATCTTTAGAAAAGTTTACTTATAATGTTTTTTATTAATGTGGTAGCTTGTGTAGGGATGTTTTAATATTAATTTAAACTTTGAAAATAATGTCAGAATATATTTTGCAGTAATATCTTCTGTTTTCTAAATAATCATTCGCAAGATACTATTTGGTCATGAACCTCTTTGTCTCTTGTATAACTTCCCCCTCTGCTCCAGCCTCTTTGGCCCCTTTAACTTTTCAGCATCACTATACACACTTTTCCTTTCCTTTTCTTTCTCTTTCTCCCTTTTCTTTTCTTTTCTCTGTTCTTTTTCTTTTATTTTCTTATTTCTTTTCTTTTGTTTCTTTTTCTTTTCTTCTATTTTCTTCTTTTCTCTTCTTTTCTCTTCTCTGCTTTTCCTTTCCTTTCTTTATGTTTTTTGGGCCACACCCCACAATACTCCGAATACTCCTGGCTCTGAGCTCAGAAATCACTCCTGGAATGTTTGGGAGAACATATGGGATGACTGAAATCAAACATAGATCAGCTGCATGCAATGCAAATTCTCTGCTGTGTTACCATTTCAGGAACCACTAACAAACACAATGGCACTTTATTCACAGTCACATTTCTACCAAGTCTGTAACATTTTTCTCCCAAACACCCATCAGGTGATGTATTTTTAACATCATTTAGGCCTCATTGTAAATCATGTTCATTGATTTAGTTAAGCATACCCTGACCAAAAGTGCCTCTCCCCTCATTTTGAGTCCTTTGGAGTCCTTGCTCTACTTTTTCTTTATAGCATGTATCATATTGTATATTTGTTGTTCATTCGCTTATTTGTTTTTTCTCAACAGATTGTGAAATTTAGTTGATCAGGGATTTTATAAAGATAACTTAATTTTCTAGTACATTCTTTTATTTATGTGAAAATAATTCTGCATTGTTTTACACAGGTGAATGAATTATGCTACCCATTGCATGCCATGTTCTAAAGTAAGTGATACATAGACAAAAATTGATTGAGAACTGAGGAGTCTCAAAGTCAAGCATACATAATCCTTTTAAAAAAGATGCATAAATGGAAGACTTAAAATAAAAACAAACTAATCAGTAACAATAACTAGAAGCTATTATAACAATGGCTACTTGTAAGAACATTTTCTTGATTCTATTTAATTTCTTTTATGATCTATCTTTTGGGGGGATATTCATACATGGCAGTGCTCAGATTTTACTACTGGTGGTGCTTTGGGGACCACTTGCTCTAATAACGAGGCAAGCAGGCACCTAATTCCTTGTACTATATATTTCCTAGCCTCTTTCTGGTGCTTTTTTGATCTTTCATATGTTATTTTGCTCTGACACACTACCTACTTCTCCATCACTAAATCGCGTCTCTCACCACATCTTAAGTTGAGATTTCTATTCTCCTCTTTCCCTCAAAAACAATAAAATACAATAACAGTATTCAAAAATAAATCCCCCTTATGGCATTTGCATTTTAAATGTAGCTCCTAAAAGAACAATAACAGCAACAATAAAAAATATCTTAAATTGAATAGGACTGTAGAATGATAGGCTCAAGTGAACAAGAAGAAAGGCTTAAATAAAGGCCAGTCTTGCTATCCAAATTATCTTCACATAGGTTAAAGATACTTTGAAAAGTCTAGTTTATCTTTAATTGCTGCACTCTAGATTGATAAACATATCCTCCTTAAGAAGAGCAACAGATATCTTTCTTCAGTTGCACTCAGGCTTGGTTTACTTCAGGGGTCCCAAACTATGGCACATGGGCCACATGTGGCCTACAGAGGACATTTATCTGGCCTACCAACTTGTCCTGCCCACAGTGTGAAAGTTTGGTATTTTTCTCTGAATCCCCTCCTTTCTGTCTCTCAACTACTTTTCAAACTATGGCCTGCCAAAAGCAGTCCCATATTTCCCACTAAAATACTGCTATTGCTTTTCATTTTAAATATTGTATTTGTTCCCATTTTTTACATGCAGTGAGCATAGGAGTTTGTTTATGGTTTTTCTTCTAAACTATAGTATAGTCTTCCAACAGTCTAAGGGATATTGAACTGGCCCCTTTAGGACCCCTAGTTGAAATTCTTTGAGAAACATAACATTTGTGAAATTATCAGTTTCTATCTCTCTTATTTTTAGTCTTATACTTTTTTAGGCCAGGTTAAAGTCTTGTTTAGTTTATCTATACAGAATCTAGCCCATGCTAGATCAAATATTATTTATTTATTTATTTATTTGGATGTGCCAGTCACTTCCTGTGAACTTCAATGACTATTGAGCTTTATTCATATATAGAAAAAAACTAACTAAATGAGTAGGTAATAGACAGATGAAAACAAACCCTTAGATCCGGATGACAGAATTAAAGTTACCAAGCGATGAAATTGGGATGGGTGTGGAAAAAGTATACGATGATAAATTTGATTCCCTAGTGTCCCATTTGGTCTCCCAAGCCAGGAGCGATATAAGCGCATAGTCAGTAATAACCCCTGAGCATCACTGGGTGTGGCCCAAAAAGCAAAAAAAAAAAAAAAAAATTGAAGTATATTGCATTATTTAGTATCACAAATTTTATATTGAGACGCTCTCATTAAATTTGAAAATTCTCTATTAAAGTACATATTCCTGGGGCTGGAGAGATAACATGGCAGTAGGGTGTTTGCCTTGCATGTGGAAGGACAGTGGTTCAAATCCTGGCATCATATATGGTCCCCCGATCATACCAGGAGCGATTTCTGAGTGTAGAATCAGGAGTAACCCCTGAGCACTGCTGGGTGTGACCCATAAACAAACTAACAAAAGATACATATTTCTCAAATAACAAAGGATTGATCTTTTTCACAAGTGGTTCCTTATCTCTGCCAGTATCTTTAATGTTGACTACAGAACCTAGACTAACCCCTTCATGCCATAGCATGTGACTCTACATCCATATTCTCCCCAATCATTTTCTTGCATTTTGGAATAAAGTAGGCTTTATTTTGGTGTTTTTCTATACCCATGTGCATATAAATAAGTTCAAAAAAGTTAATAATCTACCATTCATTTATGTGCACTTGTTCTACTGGTACTTGATACTAGTTCTTAAAAATGCTGCTCTGTTGAATGCTATGAAATAAAAAAGTATCTTGGGAGCACAAAGATAGTGCAGGGGTAATGGGCTCATCATGTATGCTAAAGTGATATCCTATTATAGGAACAAGGAGAAAACCCTGTGCTTAGTCAGGTGTGACTTCCCCATTTCCACAAAAATAAAAATACTAAAGATAAAAAAGAGATTTGATTATGGGTAGAAAGAGCATTCATTTCGAAAATATTATTAAACTTTATGGAAGATTGCTGAAAGTAAAGGAGACTTTAAGTCTCCTGTAAGTGCCTGACTTTTCCTGCTCAAATAAATATACCCTTAAACTAAGATTGTGTCTATTCTCAGATTAATCATGTATAGATCGTAGAAATCACTTTTAACAAGATTTTCTAGGTCACTCCTCCCCCCCCCCTTGAAAAGTCAGCACATTTACAAAGTACTTTGAAACAAAATTATTTTTAGAGACTCTTTTAGAAAGAATTTACACACTGTGTTTAGGAATCCAAGAGAAAGTTTACTAATAATGAATATTGAAACAAAAGGCTCATGGTTGGTATTCAGTATAAGATTAACATGAAAAAACAAACACTTTTTTCTTTTGCTCAAAATCATATTCTGTCATATGCTAGCAATTTAGATGCCATCATTTTTGTCTTATTCTACAGAAAGAATTCCACATGGAACATAATCTTTGAAATATTAATATTTTTCAATATTATTGCTACATTGCTTTATATCGGAGATGACTCAGTTTGTATTATGAGTTCTTTGTCTAGACTAGAATCTAAAACATTCATTAAATGTCAGGGCATTATTATAATGGAATTAAAGGAGCTCAACTTTTTATGAATCCTTTATTATAACTATACATAAAATATATAAATACATAAGTAACATATACCAGTACCAGTTAATAAATAATTCAATTGAGCTTTATAATGAAATTAGATAGTAATGTGTGTCTTGGTGTAATGAGATCTGGTTTTAAATAAGATTAAGAATTGTCTTTAGTATGTTGAGAGTTAGGGTGTAGGAGGAAATTAATTGGAAAAATATATTGAAATGATGGCTCCTGCCTATGCTAGGTGGGATTATTTCAATGTTGGCTAATGATATACAATTTAGCAAGGCAAATCACTTCCTGTTAGGACTATCAAGGGTTTCTTCCAGATAACAAGAGCCAAACGTAATTTGGAAGCCAAATTCCCTTAGGTGATAAAGGAATAAAAGACTAAGCCTCTTACTTCAGCTTTACTCCTATTTCTTGCAACTTCATTTATTTAAGTATCTTTTGTCTATTTATAATGTCACTGGAAGAGGAGAAAAACCATTTTTTTTTAAATAATCGATAGTCTCAAATACCACAAGGCTCTTAGGTGATCTGTTCCTGAAGTTCAGTGATGTGGTCCCTGTGAAAAGCTTAAAGTCTTATCTGGCTATCCAGCTGTTGAGCAAACTTCCTGGAAACAAGCAATTGCTGACATTTTAAAGCCTATTCTTGGAGGTAAATGACGATGCCTGATGCCATTAATGCTATTTATTTTCTTTAACTTATTCACTCTTATTTTCATTTGATTTTCATTTTCATTTTCTTTTGAGGAGAAAAAACCCTAAATGATCTTTCCTTGAAGGAGACTAGTATTGGAAAAAATATATTTTTTAACAAATTCACCTATTAAACACCTAGTAAGTACATTAGTTTTAAATATATATGATGTATTTATATTGATTTATGAAGTTGATATTTTATAGTTATGAACTCAATATTTTATTTTGTAAATTACTTCATAAATATAGAACATCAGTATTTTATAGTAATAAAATCAATATTTTATATTGATTTATATATTGTTCTTAATTTTTTAACAAATTCACCTGTTAAGAACATTAGATTTTATTAAGCATCACTAATGTTTATTAAGCTGTATTAAACATTCACAATAAGAAAACACCAATCCTACAATTTTTCAAACATTGTTTTTTGCTCTAAAAAATAAAAATAAATGGAAGATTTGTCAAATTAAAAAACATTACATATTAGGGGCTGGAGTGGTGGTGCAGGCAAGTGGTAGGGGTTTTGCCTTGCACGTATAGCCTAGATTGGACCTTGGTTTGATCCCCTGTGTTCCACATGGTCCCTGAAGCTAGGAGCGATTTTTGAGCACATAGCCAGGAGTAACCGATGAGTGTCATTGGGTGTGGCCAAAAAAGCAAAATAAAAAAAATTACATGTTAAATGCATATGAAGACTGCTGACTTCTAAATAAAATTGAAAGTAGTAAACTTCAATTATTGAAACGTGTTTGTAGTTTTTAGAGTACATCATTTGCAATTTAGACTTAATTAGCAATATTAATCACAAATACTTGTATAATTTGTAATTTCAGTGCAATTAAATATTCCCAGCACTAATATATACTAATTACTCATAAAATAATTATTGTGATTACAACATAATTTTTATTAAAAATTAAAAAACTCATCTGGGGACCATATTCAGCATAATCTTCTAAGAAATTCTCTCAAAGTGCCTTTACTCCTGTTATTTAAAAAGAATATTTTGGGGCCGTTGTGGTGGTGCTAGAGGTAAGGTGTCTGCCTTGCCAGCGCTAGTCTAGGACGGACCACGGTTCGATACACTGGCCTCCCATCTGATCCCCAAAGCCAGGAGTGACTTCTGAGTGCATAGCCAGGAGTAACACCTGAGCATTACCGGGTGTGGCCCCAAAATAACAATAAATAAATAAATAAATAATAAAAAGAATATTTTCTGAGGAAAGGCAGGTGGGCTGGGTAGAAACAGGTGGCCACTCCTGGCTCTTCACTCAAGGATCACTCCTGATAGTGATTAAGGGAGAATAAGTTATTGTGGGAAAGAAGGAAAGGAGTTGAATCAGTAAAAAGCAATTGCACAATTTTCACTATTGACTTTTTAAAAATTCTCTAGCTTTGACACTGATCTTTGTTGTTATAATTATTGAGGTTTTATTATCTAATATTTTGATTGCTCAGTACTTCCTCTTAAATTCTTGCCTTCTAATAATTTAGTCACATTGCAATGTGACTATTACATGACTATTCAGTCCTGATCTTTTTGTACAGAACCAGCTTACTTTTATTCTAAGATGGTTGTTGATCTTGAAGCATATTTTACTTATAAAATAAAACAAAAACAAATCAAAGAAAGAACAATTCAGCTTTGCCAGAGATGAGATTTAAGAGTTGAAGTCATTAAATTGACAAAAGGCACAAACCACTAATTAAAGATAAATCATTTCTAGATTTATAAATTAGAAAATTATCATTAATAATTTTATTGATGTGTATTTGAAAATCCTAGTGGTTATTCTGAAATATTCCAAGGAGAAAATAAGTAACTATATGAAGCAATGAATATTAACTAAATATGTAATGATGAATTTGTTATATATTTTAAAAATTATGCTATACATAATATACTATATGCTGTATACCTTAATTTATACAAAGTTATATATCAATAAAACTCTCTCCCTTTATTCATGATTTCTTTTTGTTTCTTCTTTTTTATGTAGAAATCCTTTAATCATTGTAGTGGAGCAGGCTAAACAGTAGTAAATCTGAAACAGGCTAAACAGTGGTAAAATCTATTTGTTTCTATTTAAAATAAAAACATACATATCTTACTTATTAATTAAACGTGAATGTTAATTTTACAGGGTAGAGTTTCTTCACCAGGAGTTTTAAGCTTTCAGTAGTATAAATATTGCAATATTTTAGCACAGATCTGATGAACCTATAGTGGGAACTTTTATTTCTTTCCCTAGTAGTCTTCAATACTTTTTTGTCATTTAGTTCCATTTATGAAATATAAACATATATTTATGTGTTTGATCCTTAATAAGAGGTTACCATTATATATATCAATCAAGTACAAAAATAAGAGATAATACTAATTTCCACTTTAAATTAATAGGTAAATAAATTGGCTCTCACATAATATAATCTGTGGTGTAGTCATAATTACCATTCAAAAGCATTTGAAATGAAAGGATGTTCAATCAGGACTATAAAGGGGAAGACACATGAAATAAAATCTCAAGTTAGATAATAATAGATCAATAAAATAAACACAAACAGTTCCAAAAATTTTATGAGTAATGCTCAGAGAATATAATTATTTGGTTTTTACAAACAGATAATGAAAGTTGAAATATTAGCTGAATTTTTAATTAATTTTTCTATACTAAGGATGATTTGGGAGTTATAGAGATATAACTGATTTACATGCGTGTTCTGCACACTGACAACTCAGTTTGATCCTCAGCACTGAATATGGTTCCCCAAGTCCATCCATGAATGGCCCACCATCTCTTTCCAAGATGACCAGCTTTAAGTTATGTGACTGCTATATTCATAATTTTTCACAACTTAGTTTATATCTCTTTTAAGAACCGAGTATGTCTATTATTCTGGCCATGTGCTAACATGGTGACCAAATCATAAATATTTAATGTGCCTTTAAATAAATAATTATTTAATGTATTAGATAGGAGAGCGGGAGAATACATTTGCTTTCGAACTTCACTAGGTAAGATTTCTTGATTGATATCTTTTTGCTTGTTTGTTTTTGGGCCACTCTCTGGGGTTACTCCTGGTTCTGCTCTCAGAAATCGCTTCTGGCAGGGTCAGGGGACCATATGGGATTCCAGGAATCAAACCCAGTTCGGTCCTGGGTAGGTCCCTGTAACCACGTGCAAGGCATATGCCCTACCCGTGTGCTATCTCTCCAGCCTGCTGTTTATTACCTTTACTGATGGACATTTATTTTGTTTCTATTGATTTTCTATCACAAAACTTATGACCATAATCCACCGAAAATTTCAAATATATAGTAGTAATATTTCTTTGCCTAGAAAATGTACTTAAAGGAATATATTGACTTAAGACATTGCTTAAAAAATTGATCTTAAAATGTAAGCTATTGGCTTCTAATAATGCTTTCTGAGCCAGTGGTGTAATAAGAATTCCTAATTTTTCTCACCTTGTGAAATTTAGATGCTTTTCTGTAATGAGTGAAATATATCTTTTGAATTTTAATTACTGCTTCTTTAAAATTAAGAACAGTAAGCATCTTTTTGCAATATTTAAATAGCATTTGGGTTCCTCTTCTAATAATTTGTCAAATATTTTATTTCATTTCCTTTTCTTTGCACTACCCCTACTTCAAATAAATTTGAAAATTTGCTGCTTCCCTATACCTGGTCTTACTTTATTCTTATGACAAAGTATTATGGTTTGAATAGTTTACAAAACAAACATTTCTCATAGTATGGAGACAGGTTTTACCAATGGCTTTTTCCAATTTTAATGTTATCTGAGATCATATGGGATTAATTTGTAAATAGTAAGTTTATCACTATTAATATTTTCTGTAATAAATACTATTGATTTTTTTGAATTGAGTAAAATCATATAGTAGAATTTATCAATGTTTACTTTTATTAATATTGAATTTTAGTGTTATACATTCATGGCATAACATTATGTGAAAGTTTTATTTGCAACATTTTACTGAAAAGTGGATGAAAAATAGGTTTCAGGTTATGCAATTGCAGCTTCTTAAAGAATTTTAAATATTATTTTTATCCTTGAAAGTTAAAAGGAATAATTTATTAGATGTTAGTTTTATTTTTCTATCAAATATGCACCTGAGATGAATAGCAGTGCATTAAAACTTCAATTACTGAAGATAAAAAATTAATCATCATGAAGAATTTGTAAGGTAAGAAGAAAAATTCTTATTTTCCTCTGGTTTAGCATATTCAAGTCAATTCGGATTCCTTAAGACATCTAGATAATGACTATTAGAAAAGTCTGATCAGAAAAATAAAGGAAAAATGGAAATTCCATAATATGTGAAAGAGCACCCCTGCTCTATCAGTTGCCCATCTGTTGATAAAGGCACTTTTCAGATAAGAAATTCAAAAAAGCCCAATCAATCCTGTGTTTTCTCAAACACAAATAGCTCTGACCAAATTAACTCTGTTCAATCAAGATTGCTTTGAAGTTATATTTTCTTTTGTAGTAATGCGCATTAGAAATGAATATTTTTGAAAATAAAGTGCTTGTAATTAGGTATTTGTCTTTTTTTCTTTTCTTTCTTTCTTTTTTTTTTTTTTTTTTTTCCTGAGGGCCGGATCCGGTGACACTCAGGGGTTACTTCTGGCTATGTGCTCAGAAATCGCTCCTGGCATGAGGGACTATAAGTGACAGCCAGGGATCAAACAGCAGTCCATCCTAAATTAGGGCATGCAAGGCAAAAGCCCTACTGCTTGCACCAGTGCTCTGGCCCCTATTCCTTAAGGCTTTGGTGGACTCAAAACACCTTGGTTCTGTGGTCAAGAAATCCTGCCGTGCTCAGCAATTCCGTAGTTAAGCTGTGCAGGAAATTTGTATTGTGTATTCATTGACTGCTAAGTAAACTTCCACTGGTGGTGTTAAACTGGTAAGCAAGAATTGGATCTCTGTGCCACACCTCACTAATACCTAGGCAATGCCAGATAAATGGTAACTGAGGAGAAATCATTGACCATTTCTCAAAAATCATTGGCCCAAACTTGTGGTCAACTATTTCTTTGAGAGCATTGACAGTCCAATTAGTCACCGTTGCTTTTACTGATAACTAAGTGAAACCAAAGACGTAAAGATGGATCAGTCAGAAATCTAATGGTTTCCCCAGGCCCAAACCCCAGGTTAGATACTGTACATTTTCTTTAATAATTGTATGTTTCATTAAACTTTAGATTCACTTCTTAATCACAATAATCACTTCATGGCAGTTGCTGTTTCAGAGGGAACAATTGAGTCTAGAAAAGGACATTAATACATCAATCATATTTTATCTAAAAAAAAAGATGATCTAGCCTTGAATAGTAGGATAAATTTGTAGAAAAGTATGTGAAAATTAAGCATGGGCACTTTCTGTATTGAACACAATGAAAAGTATTTGCTTTAAAATCAATGCTGCTATTTTTCTCATTTCATGTAATATAAGAGTTTAGATGAAGAATAATAAACAAGCCATCAATTCTAATACCTTATGTAGAAGTTATTTGGAAAGATATGCAAATAGAAGATATCAAGGACAACCAGATAGGAAAGGAAGAAGTAAAGTTCTCATTGTTTGCAGATGACATGATACTCTAATTAGCAAACCATAAAGACTCTAGCAAAAAGCTTCTAGAAACAATAGATTCATATAGCAATATGACAGGTTAAAAATTAACACACAGATATCAGTGGCATTTTCATACACCAATAATGATAGGGAAGAAATGGACATTAAGAAAACAACCCCGGGGCCTGGGAGATAGCATGGAGGTAAGGCGTTTGCCTTTCATGCAAAAGGTCATTGGTTCGAATCCCGGTTTACCATATGGTCCCTGTGCCTGCCAGGAGCAATTTCTGAGCATGGAGCCAGGAGTAACCCCTGAGCACTGCCGGGTGTGAACCAAAAACAAAAAAAAAAAAAAAAAGAAAACAACCCCATTCACATTAGTGCCACACAAACTCAAATGTCTTTGAGTCAACTTGCCCAAAGACATGAAGGATCAATTCAAAGAAAACTAAAACCCTGCTCCAAGAAATAACACGGAAATGGAAACATGTACCCTGCTCATGGATTGGCAAGATTAACATCATTAAAATGGCAATACTTACCAAAGCATTATACAGATATAATGCCATCCCTCTAAAGATACCCATGACATTCTTCAAAGAAGTGGATCAAAACTAGTGAAATTCATTTGGAAAAATAAACACCTTGATTAGCTAAAGCAATCCTTAGGAAAATGGGAGGCATTACTTTGCCCAACTTTAAACTATATTACAAAGCAATAGTTATCAAAACAGCTTGGTATTGGAATAAAGACAGACCCTCAAATCAGTGGAATAGGCTTGAGTACTCAGAAAATGTTCCCTAGACATGCAATCACCTAATTTTTTAACAATGGAGCACGAAATTTTAAATGGAGCAAGGAAAGCCTCTTCAGCAAGTGGTGTTGGCACAACTGGCTAGCCACTTGAAAAAAAGCAAACTTAGGCCCCCAGCTAACATCATGTATGAAGGTAAAATCCAAATGGATGAAAGACCTTGATATAAGACCTGATGCAACAAGGTATATAGAACAACACATAGGTAAAACACTCCATGACATTAAGACTAAAGGCATCTTCAAGGAGGAAACTGCACTCTCCAAGCAAGTGAAAGCAGATATTAACAGATGCAAATATATTATGCTCAGAAGCTTCTGCACCTCAAAGGAAATAGCACCTAGGTTACAAGAGCCACCCACTGAATGGGAGAAACTATTCACCCTATATCCATCAGATAAGGAGCTAATAACCAAAATATTTAAGGCACCAACAGAACTTTACAAGCAAAAAACATCTAATTCCATCAAAAAATGGGGAGAAGAAATGGACAGACACTTTGACAAAGAAATATAAATGGCCAAAAGGCACATAAAAAATTCTCCACATCACTATTCATCAGGGAGATGCAAATCAAAACAATTTTCTATGCAGCACCACCTCACAGCACAGAGATTGGCACACATCACAAAAAATGAGAACAGACAGTTTTGGCAGGGATGTGGAGAGAAAGAAACTCTTATCCACTGCTGTTGGGAATGTTGTCTAGTTCAACCTTTATGGAAAGCGATATGGAGATTCTTCCCAAAACTGGAAATCGAGCTCCCATATGATTCAGCTATACCACTCCCAGGGTTATACCCTAGGAACACAAAAATACAATACAAAAATCCCTTCCTCACACCTATATTCATTGCAGCACTATTTACCATAGTAAGATGCTGGAAACAACCCGGATGCCATACAACAGATGAATGACTAAAGAAACTGTGGTACATATACACAATGGAATATTATGCAGCCATCAGGAGAGATGAAGTCATGAAATTTTCCTATACATGGATGTACATGGAATTTATTATGCTGAGTGAAATAAGTCAGAGGGAGAATGACACAGAATAGTCTTACTCATCTATGGGTTTTAAGAAAAATGAAAGATATTCTTGCAATAATTTTCAGAGACAAAATAGAGGAGGAGTGGATGTTCTAGCTCACTTCATGAAGCTCACCACAAAGAGTGATGAGTGCAGTTAGAGAAATAACTACATTGAGAACTATCCTAACAATAAGAATGAATGAGGGAAGTAGAAAGCCTGCTAGAGTACAGGCATGGGTGGGGTGGGCAGAAGGGAAATTTGGGATATTCGAGATGGGAATGTTGTACTGGCGAAGGGGGGTGTTCATTACATGACTGAAACCCATACATAATCATGTTTGTAATAAAGGTGTTTAAATAAAGATATTAAAAATAAATGACTCGGGGCCGGGTGGTGGTGCTGAAGATAAGGTGCCTTCCTTACCGGGCTAGCCTTGGACGGACCGCGGTTCGATCCCCCGTGCCCCATATGGTCCCCCAGGCCAGGGGCGACTTCTGAGCGCATAGCCAGGAGTAACCCCTGAGCGTCACTGGGTGTGGCCCAAAAACCAAAAATAAATAAATAAATAAATGACTCATATGTTTAAATAGAAAAATCACAGAAATTTCATTAAAGAATAAGATTAATCTGTTTAATTTCAAAATATTAGTTATTTTGTTAATTGGTTAATAATTTCAAAAATGGTTATGCTGAATTTAATAAGAATTGTAAAGAAAAATATATAGTTATACTCTTTGAGCTTATACCTATTTGATTCATTTCAGAATATTATCTAAAAGTTCATGTGGATTTATTAAATTCTCTTCCAAGGATGTGTAACAGCAGAATAACTCTAATTTCTTAATTAAAATATGTAATGTTGTTAAAGAAAATTAATCTTAAAGCTTTTTATAAAAAGCCTACTCCCCCAAAAAGCCCATTTTTATTAAAATAATAGTTTACTTTTTAATTATTAAAATAATATTAATTATTATATAAATATTATTCGATTATTAAATATAATTATTTAGTTGCAATTCCACATAATTTTATTCTACCTTTAGGTTAAAATTGTAATGATTCAAAAATGTTCTGTTTTTTTATACCTATACAACATTGCGTTGAAGGAACTTGCTTTACAACAAAGAAATATGGTAGAGTGGACTGTGTCCCCAAACCCAATGGTCTAATACTATTTTTAGCATACTGAAATAGCCAGTTTGATAAAATGATGGACTAGCCTTTGACTTACTTACAGATAAGTACTACCTGAGCTATGACAAGGGTCCTAAGAAAGTTACATGTGCTTTGAATCAACACACAACTTGATGTTGTTTTTGCCATAAACACGATTCATGCATCTAGAAATTAAAATATGAAACAGTGACACAATAGTAATTTTTTCTTGCTTTATATTTCTGTGTTCTTGTGCTGCTCTAAATGTCTCAATTAAAAAAAAGGGACCAGGAGGCACAAGTAGTGAGCTGAATATGAGAATAGGAGATTTCTTTTTTTTTTTTTTTTTTTTTTTTTGGTTTTTGGCCACACCCGGTGACGCTCAGGGGTTACTCCTGGCTATGCACTCAGAAGTCGCTCCTGGCTTGGGGGACCATATGGGAAACTGGGGGATCGAACTGTGGTTCGTCCTAGGTTAGCACAGACAAGGCAGGCACCTTACCTCCAGCGCCACCGCCTGGCCCCAGAGAATAAGAGATTTCTTAAAAATTTCTTGGCACCAGTGTACCTTAAAAATAGTAAGAACATCTCTCTATAAATAAACATAAGATGTAGCATAATTTACAAAGAAAATAATGAGTTTATAATCTCAGGAGCCAATTCAGAGCATTATGGTTTTAGAAACAAGAAACCATTAAAGAATTATTTAGCCATGAATCACTACTATCAGTTTCATTAATTTTTAGTTACTTCTAAATAGCCAAGTATAACTTTAATTATTTATTTATCTTGCAAATAGATTTTTACATGAATATTTTTCTTTTGAATACAATGAAGAGATGCTATATAACATTGTTCTGAATTAATACTATAGTTAACATAATGTAACTATTTCTAGAAATTATATGAAATTCTAAAAAAGATAGGTTGAAATGAATGAATATTTTATCTTGTACATTATCTGGCTTTAAATTATTCATGGGAGTAGCACAAAGTTCTTTAGAGGGTTTTTTTTTTTGCATGTGAGAGCTCTAAATTTAATCTTGTGCAAAGTAAACAAAGTCAAAGGAAACTTTTGAACATTGGCTGTGGACCTCAAAGTAGAGTGTATATTTATACACTGGGTTCGTCTCAATTTTCAGAATTTATTTTATATTTATGGAAAAATTTTACTATATATGTATATGTATGTGTATATATATTGTGTATATATATGTATGTGTATATATATATACATATATATATATATTGGTTTGGGGGCCACACCTGGTGATGCCCATGGGTTATTCCTGGCTATATGCTCAGAAATAGCTTCTGGTTGAGGGACCATATGAGACACTGGGGGATCGACCCACAATCTGTCCTAGGCCAGCGCAAGCAAGGCAATGCCTTACCACTTGTGCCATTGCTCCGGCCCCTGACCTTATATTTCTATTGGAAGAGATAACTGAATAACTTTTACTTTGTGTTTAAGTTTTATTCTCAAAGTGAAATTTTTTAATTTTCTTTGAAGTTTTTTTCTTATTTAGATATATCTCTTTTCTTTTTCTTTTTCTTTTTTTAAATATGAAAAGTTTCATGAATTTGCATATCATCTTTGTGCAGGTGCCATGCTAATATTCTCTGTATCATTCCAATTTTAGTATATGTGCTGCCGAAATGAGCACTCTTTTTTCTCTTCTTAAAGACTTTTTCTGTTCTTTTGTATATCATGTTTTATATCACTTCTTATAAATAAATTTCTTAATTAAATAATCATGATTGATTTTCAGTCATACAATGTAAAAAACACTTCACCAGTGCACATTAATGCCACCAATGAGTACATATAAGTATATATAGTATTTAGAGAGCATATATATATATACTTTATATAATAACCTCTCATCTTTCATTGCTTCCATTAAAGCTAGTGTATATTCTTATTGAGTTTTAGCCTGGATGATCTATCAGGTGGTAAAGGAGTGGTGTTGAAGTCTTTAAGTTGGCTTTTAGTCTGTAAAGTTCCAGCGCTATAGTTCATTAGTAAAGGTGTCAATGCTTTCTTTAGACCTGAGTCAGAGTCCTACTTGGAGAAGCATTCTTGGTGAGGCATTTGTTTCAGTGATAAATATATATATATATTTGTATATATACATATATATTTGCATATATACATATATATTTGTATATATATACATATATATTTTTATATATACCCATACATACATACATACATATATACATATAGATATGTTTATATATATAACTTTGGTCTTGAGTGTTGCTTGCGATAAGTATGCTGTCAATTTTAAGGATCTCCTTTGTGGTTTATTTTTTGATCTTGCTGCTTTCAGTATTTTACTTCTTTCTATGGTTTTCATCATTGTGAGTAAGATGTGGGGTTTTAATTTGGATCTCTTTCAGCCGGTATTCTTTGGCATCCAAAAGTTAAATACACACACTATTTAGCATCTAGGATTTCTTAGCAATGATTCTTTAGCTGTTGCATCTTTATGGAGATTTTCTTTTCTCATATTTTTTGTTTGTTTGTTTTTGAGCCACACCCGGTGATGCTCAGGGATTACTCCTGACTATGTGCTCAGAAATTGCTCCTGGCTTGGGGGACCATATGGAATGCCAGAGGACTGAACGGCTGTCTATCCTAGGTTAGCCACGTGCAAGGCCAACACCCTGCCACTTGCACCACTGCTCCAACCCTTTTTGTATCTTATCTTTTCTACCCTAATGATTCTTACATTGTTTTTGTTCAAATATATCCCAACATTATATTGTCATGTATTCATTGATTTGAGGCTTTTTTCCTATCCTTTGCTTTATTTCAGGAAGTATTATGCAGCTTATTTCAGGCTCACTGATTCTGTCCTCAGAGGTGCTCTTATGCTGTTTTAAAGTCTTCTAGGCAGTTTTTCTTTTTGCCTACCAAGATTATTATTTATGTAATTTTTGTTTGAATTCTCTCAATTTTATTCTCAGATACTTTTTAGTTTTATTTGTTGTCTTTTCCATAGTTTCCTTTGAATTTTCTGAACATCCTAAACATTTCTTCTCTAAAATCCTTATCAAAGAGGTTACATAGGAGGCTGATACTAGTTTTTTGTTGCGTTTTTTTTTCAGAACTACCATTTTTATTCACTAAGCATAATGGTATTCCATGCTGCTTTCTATTGTGTTTTTTTTTTTTTTTGCAGTGTGGTGGTGTTTTTAATGTGTTCCAGACATGACTCATTGAATAAAACAAATGCAAGGCCATAGATTCTTCTCCGGATACACTGACTTGAGCTAAAAATTGTTCTTCTGAGTCACAAAGAAGACCTCATAGTTGGTCTGCCTGACTGCCTGAGTGTCTTGGGACTGTGTGCACAGACCTTATTCTAGAGTTTACTAGTAAAGCTGCTCTAAAATGTCTTGAATTTTCAAATATCTGAAAAGTCACTCTCATGTTTTAGTTTAGTTATATTTAGTCAATAAAAAATTCTCTGTATTACTGCAACAAATGCAGAATATAGAAAAAGGTAATATCTTTTATATCAGTCCTTTTACTAATCCCCTCAAAAGTTACATATGCATGTAAGACATAAAAATGACACTTCTTGGGGGTTGGGTGGGGAGGAGGGAGATGTGGGACAATGGTGATAGGAACGTTGCACTGTTGATGTGTGGTGTTCTTTACATGACTGAAACCCAAACACAATCATGTATGCAATCAAGGTGTTTAAATAAAATATATTAAACAAATAACACTTCTATAGTTTTTCTCCAAATTAAATTTATGTTCATAAAATGATTTTCACCAAATTTACTCATTGCTCATTTGTTTGTTTCATTTTGAAAAGTTTTATTTATGAGAATTTAATCTGCATCTGGTAAAACTCAGAGGCCATTTATGGCTCTGTGCTCAAAATCCATGCCTGAAATTGCTCAGGGGAACATGTGGTTCTGGCTATTCAGACTGCCATAGTGAGAGAGATGCATGAAAGGCAAGTATCTGACCTCCTGTACTACTCATATTTACTTATTTAAAAATAAATAAAACAGAAACTACTGAAATCTACATCAACATGAAATTTGTATATATCGTGTATATATTAATATAATAAGATTCTAATAATACACAAAATACTGTTTTATTTTTTTGAAATTCATTATCATGAATTTAAAAATCTTTTGTTGTGCAAAGGAAATAGCCAGGAAGAAAATAAATTCTACAATATATATGAAAAAAATAATGGAAAATTAAAATGTCTGTTATAAATCAGGATAGTATTTTCATCTGGGTATATATAATGTTTTATTTAAAGTAGATGAGAAATATAATTTGATATGATAAAACATGTTTTATATTTTTAGGGCCAGAGAGAAAGCACAGTGCTTTGGGGTTTTTCCTTATTCAGTGTTGGGTTTAATCTTGGCACCATCATTTGCTTCCTGAGCTTTTCAGGAGTGATTGCTGAATACAGAGCGAGGACTATGTCCCGAGTACCAATATATGTGACCCCAAAAGATAAAGAAAGTAATATTTTATATTTTACCAGTATACTGATTTTTCATATAGTCACACTGAATCATGCATTTCAAAATCTATACATTTTACATTAAAATCAGCTAATAAAATATTCACAATTCAGTGGACTGGTATAAATATATGATTATTTTTATGACTGTAAGGAAGTTAACCTACCATCCACAAATCTACACAGAAGAACTTTATGCTTACATATATTATACTACTAATAACATCCACTTCCTTCCGTCCTTATTTCTTTCTCTCTCTCTCTTTCTTTCTTTCTTTCTTTCTTTCTTTCTTTCTTTCTTTCTTTCTTT
>PVKC010000825.1:39681-51303 GCA_004027635.1 Crocidura indochinensis | reverse complement strand
ACTCACCTTTGCATGACAAAAAAAAGGCATCTTTGATTCAGAAAAGAGTTAATGCACCTGCTTACTTTCCTTCTATCATTCTAGAAAATTGTATAATTATATGGGGTATGTAAATAGAACTATTTATAATGCATTATGAAACCCTTTGGGTAATAGGCAAAATTGCTTTTTAACTAAATTCAAATACAACAAATGCAATCATTTTCCCTGAGAAATCTTTTAAAATAGCTATTGTAGAAATCATCCAAATAGCCCCTAGTTACTCTGTCTCATTCTATGAATGGTAAAGTATATTCTTAAAGATTCACAAGCAGTACATAAAATAGAAGGGAGGTTATCTTGTGTAGTCTAATTGATTTAATTCTCAGTACGTCATATGTCCCCGTGAAATTTTACACCTGAGCCCATTGCCCAGAAAAATCACTGAAAAAATCTGATTGTGGCTCCCTTATAATCAATTAAACAAAAAGAGTCACAGATATAAATATTGATATATAAATATATAGATCATTAATATTCACATTCAAAATGTCAAGATACATCTGAATAGACTTTGTATATTTTATTATTAAGATAATTTTATTGATTTTAAAAATAAACAAGATCTTTTGATAGAGATTATAAAGCTTTGCATGCAATGTATAATAATTGCATTTTATATTGCAAGGGTTTCCAAACATGGATTTGAAGGCATCTTTTTCATGTTTTTTTGAAAGCATATCCTCATAGATTCATGTATCAAATATCCCCCTGGTCTCCACCCATATTTTACACAGTGATGATGAGGGACTTCAATCATTTCATCACTGTCATTATTGGGCTTACATGCAGCAATTCTGGACAAGATACATAGACTAAATGGTGCAGAGGATTGAAACTAAGGTTCCCACCTGCTTTACACATGTTTCAGTCCTTTGTAAAGAAAATCTCTTTCCTCAAAACATTAAATGTTGTGACAAATAGGAAACCTCATACAGATGTTTTGAGATGTTCATATATATGTGTAAACATTTTATCAAGTTTTTATTGCTATGTGTCCAAATGTACGCATATCTTGCAGTATGCTGGATACTTTTACAGAACTGTAGTATTAAGTTGAGTATGGTTTCAAAAATATCCCATAACAGTGTAACAGAACAGAGATTCTCCCATCCAATGAAAAGGCAGGCTTATACTTGTGCTTATGAACAACACTTATACTTATGTTTTTATCACAATGCCACACTGTTTTTGATACAAAGGTATAAACAAATAAGTAAAATACTTAAATATGTTTTGAAAGCAAGAAATGCTATTTATAAATCTGACATAGTATAGCAACTAATTTCTTCAGAAAAACCGAAAGTGTTTTCTTTGGTCTGACAACAGAAGTTAAATTTTAAAATATTAATTTCCTCATTTAAAGATCATGTATCATGGTTGGCATAGCTTATCATAATGCATTTGTTTCTAGGTAAGTGAGAATGACATTATTAAAATTAAAAAGAAAAAGAAGAAGAAAAAAAGTCAACAAAGAAATTTTTTTGAAAGTTATTGTACCTTGGAATGAGGTCATTAAGCCTTTGTCAGAAATGTTATTGAACTATTGCTGGTAGTTGGTCATTCTGTTACATCTTTTCTGTCTTAACACTAAGTGATTTCTGATACATATTGATCGGCATCTATACTGGTGTGCTACTACTGGGATCACAGTATTCAAAAAAATTGAGTTGCTATGTATCTACAAAAGTAGCAGTACAGTTCAGGAATTCCAATCACTATTATTAACATTGTGTCTTTTGGAAGATGTGCTTCTGTCTGACAAAGTAGAGTACCGGCTACTCAGAACTCTGTGCTCAGTCATTACTTATGGTTGTGCTCCAGGATCATTTTGTACTCAGGCATCACTATTAGTTGTGCTAAAGGACAATATATGATATAGGGTCTTGGTTATGTTTGTTAACTCCTCTTCTATTTCTGTAATCTCCCTTAAATATTTTATTTTTTAATTTTTCTTTAAAGAAAATGCATCACATAGTTGACATAACTAAACATGATACATTTGTTTCAAGATAAGGGAAAACAAAGTTATTGAGAAAAATAGAAAGAAAATCGAAAAAACAAATCAAATGAAAGAGAAAAAAAGAAATAAAATTCAATAGCAAGTATATTTGTGGAAATTATTATATCTTCAATAAAGTAATGAACACAATAGTAGAATTTTTAGTAAACTCTTTTTTTTAAAGAAAAGAGATAAAAATACAATAAAAAGGAATGTGTATGGCAGTTGTTTGCATAGGCACAGCAAAATTTGGGGAAAATAGGAAGGAAAAACATTTGGCTTAAAAACAGGGATTCCATATCCATAAAATATCTTGGAATAAGGGACCAGAGAAATAGCATGGAGGTAAGGCATTTGCCTTGCATGCAGAAGGACGGTGGTTAGAATCCCAGAATCCCATATGGTCCCCCAAGCCTGCCAGGAGCGATTTCTGAGTGCAGAGCCAGGAGTAACCCCTGAGTGCTTCTGGGTGTGGCAAAACAAAATATCCTGGAATAAGACCAACTAAAGGCTCTATGCATGCTAAGTTATCTAACCCTAAGTCTTTCCCTATGGTACCAGTAGAAGCTCTTCACAATCATGTTGTTGCTGTCAGGTTTCTGTAGTTAAAGATCCTGGTTTCTGTATAGATACTATGTCTAATCAGGGTGATAAAGAACATTTTCTGGTTTCATGTCACCATTAGGTGGCAATGCAAAAAATCCTGCTCTGAAAGCAAGTTGTTGCTGTTCCCAAGCCATCATATGAAGTCACCCTGGATTAAGACAATGCCAGGGCAACAGTAAGGTCTTCCCTGGTAGAAGTCCAAATCCGGTTGCTTATGTAGAAAACCATGCTGTTTCCGTAGATGGAGTCTAAGGTTCATGGATGAATGGTCAATGTCCAATTTTCTGACATCTAAGCCAAGTCACTATGACAAAGTGTTCAGGGTATAAAGCCCCGCTGCGATATATAATTTATGTGGTAAGTGTTCAGGGTATAAAGCCCCACTGCAATATATAATTTATGTGATCCTATCTCTATTAGATAAGGACTTGTTTGTACACGTAATGTGCCCATGCAAAATGGAATAATGCCACATGGTACTATGCATATGGTAGTAAAAATAACAAGCTAAACAGTCCCTATAACTTGATTATAACATGATCTCAGAACATTAGAGAAACTTATCTACTATAATTCTTTACTATTCCCTAAAAATGGAGGAAATTGCCACTACATAGAAAATAAACAGTAAGGGTTATACCTATTATATATATATATATATACATTATTCCTATTAAGTAAACACACCTAAAGAAATATTAAAAGGATATCTATCTATATATATCTTTAAGTCTTTATATATCTATATATATCTTTAAATCTTTATATATATCTATATATATCTTTAAGTCTATATATATACATATATATATCTATATATCTATATATCTATATATATCTATATATCTATATATCTATATATCTATATATCTATATATATATATATATATATATATATATACTAAAGTCTCAAAATGGCTCCCAGCAGTCACATATCAGGAAATGTCCTCGAGCTGGGGGCTTGTCAGAAATCAAAGCTGGTAGCAATCTACAGTCCACAGAAAAGGGAGGTGGCAGAAAAAGGGCCGCAGAGATAAAATCAGCAGCAGCAGCAGTAGTGGCAGCTTCTTGGACTGTTTTCACTCTAGCAGTTGGTTGGCATCTGTCTGGGGTGGAGGAATGTTCCACTTCCTGAGGAGCTAAGACTTGAAGATAAAAAGGGTTAGATTGGGGGGAAAACAGATGGGGAGTCGAGATAGTGAAGGGTTAGAGAAGAAATTGTAAGGGGTTAAGTGAAGACACCCCACTAGAAGACTAACCCAGTAGAAAATAAATGCTGTAGAACACATTCTAGAATGCAATATATATGACTAGGAATTCTATGGGGTTCATTACAATAGCTTTATGTCTTTTCCAGATATAGTTTCCTGACTCTGTAAACAGTTAAGGTGTTCTTATACCTGGATGCGAAGGAGTTAAACTTCTAGTATTATTTTCTTAACTGAGTCTTGGGAAAAATGGTGTTCTCCCAGCTTTTTGTGAAATATATATTGCCTATTCATTATCTTCAGTGAAAATGATAAAAAATTAATTGAAAATTTATATCATGAAATATATATACTACTGTATTTCTTGCACAGTACATCATAAAAGATGTTAGTATTAAAAATGTTCCTAGTAAGTCAGAGAGTACTTATATGAAAATTTGTCACATACAATATTTAACAGATGTCTTATGTTAGCATTCTATTACTGTAGAGAGAAGACAATGCTCTATTGCATAGTACATCACAATGCAAGCCAGAGAAGCTATATTTTTATCTTTAATGCTGTCACCGGCTATTACATAATGACAGATAATTCTTTGAATCACTTTCTTATCCTTTTACTCACCATAAAAATGGGGGAAAAATTCTCAAAAATTATTATGGGCTACTAAAAATTACCAACATAAAAAAACCAAACATAGGTTTAATATTATTCAATGTCTAAAATCAAGATAGTGATTAGAAATTTAAATTTTCATACATTAAATATTAGATATTAACGGACAAGATATTTCTGAGAGGCTGTTAAAGTTTACAGAAATTAATGAGTTGGCTCAAGAACTATAGCCTGCCTATTCACTGAGAGTAAGAAAATCTCCATTTATCTGCACAGCAGAGCTGTCAGGTATGCAAATAATCACACAAAATCTAACAATATACTTAGTTATCTGAATTCCTTGCATCGGACATGATTCCTCTAACCTTGCTAAAGTAATATTCAGATCACTCTTTTAGGAATGATACCAGTTTTTTTTTTTTTTTTAAGTAGCAGCATTAAGCAGACGTTTTTTTTATTTTGATCATAGTGGCTTACATATCCTTCATATTAGGACTTTAGGTACATATTAATTTTGAACCAGGGGAATACCCACTACCAAATTTGTTCTCCCCCTTCTCCATTCCCTTTCTGCAACCCATATCTCCCACCATCATCCCTCGGGATGCTAGAGTAGGTGGTCCCCTCTTTGTCTAGCTTACTATCAGTGATCATACAGCTGTTTGGTCCTGGTGACCTCCCTTGTTATTCCCTCTATTTGAGAGGCTAACCTAGATAAATTGTGTTATGTGGTTTTGTTTTAGGGAAAGAAAGGCAATAGAATGGGGTAAAGATTAAGCAAAAAAAGAAATAAATAAAAATAAAAATAAGCTAATTAATTAAAAATATGCTGAAAATAGGTGGAGTCCTTCTAGTGGCTATCTGCCTCAGTTTGAGAGAGGACATGAAAAAGGTAATTGAAACACCATAACAGTACAAAAATAAATGTCAAATTAGATATCCAGTGAGCCCTACAGCAATAAAGAGAAGCATCACACATTAGTCTCGGTTCTGAATTCAAATTATGCCGGGGTGCAAAAAAAAAAAGAGAAAGATAAGATAAAATAATATAAAATAGAAAAGGAGACATCCACTTCAATATCTATACCAAAATAAAGACGTCAAAAAAAACCAATCAATCAATAAATATATATGTGGAAAAATGATTACTTTGTGCTTTTTTTTTCCTTTCCCCCCTGCATAGGCACAGTAATTATTGGGGATATCATAGAGGGAATTCCCTTGGCCTAGGAGATACAGGGTTTCTCCATCCCTGAAGTATAGTGTCATGGGATTAACTATAGACTCCTTGCATGATCCTTTACTCTCTTCTTGGTGCTTTCATGGTGTATGGAAGACACCATATATAGCATGGTGGTGCATTCGTCATGGATGCTAAAATCAGTCCTCTGTATCTTGAGATCTTGGTGACTGTGCAGCTCAAGGAATGGAGCTTCTGATGAAGGTTTTCTTTGTGGTTCTAGCAGTTCTCCTTCTTCAGTGTCATTTTAATTCTTCTTCTGCAATTGGTGTTCTTGGTCATTATATTGCTCCTAGAATGGAGCCTGGGACAGAGTCTTCCGTTATGTTTCTGGAAGACCCGTTCACTTGCGGTTGTCTGAGTCAGACCTCTGGAATTGGCTATCTTGTTTTTGATTGTAGACCAAAAGCTCGGTTGGTCCCGGGATGCGTACTGTCTAGTCCTGGTTGTAACAACCAGTCATCTGTAGATAGCAATCTTGGTTTTTGCACAGATCAAAGGGTGACATGTCTTCTGATTTTGTCTTATTGTTGGGTGGTGAGGAAGGATAACTTGCTCTTAGATCTAGTTGTTCCCATTTCCTCGTTGTCAGGTTATCAATTTAGAGCTTACTTTACATTTGGGGAGAAACAGTGTAAGAGGTAGTGTTATATAAGTCTATACTTATGATGATAGTATAGGCTTCTCCATTGTCTTTTGAGATTTCCTCGTGAGGTGTGGGCTCCACGCTGGGAGGTCCTGGGTAGAGTTCTTGTAGTGGGAGTCCTTTTGGAGTTTATCCGGTATTAAGTCACAGACCACAATAGGGAAAGGTGATTAGGAGGGCCACATTGCATGAGTCACTCTGGGTGTTGGTTGTATTTTCTAACCAATGACAAGATGTGAGCTTGAGTGGGTGTCTCTTCACTTGGGAACTGGGTACTGCTTCATTAGTGTAGGAGGTTGGTCTTGATGCCTAGTGGGTTAAGGACTGAGGGTGAAGAGTTATAGCATGGTGGTGATACCGGGGATTGGATTAAAGTGTGAAGTGATAGGCTTCTGAGGGGGGAGAGGGGATAGTACATGGGAGAGATAATATAGGATATAGGTATGGATTTTTTGTGGTTTAGGTTTGTCTCTTAAGGAGGATTCCTATTTCTGTGTGCTCCTGCCCCCATATAAACATATAAAAATTAGCTTTGGTATATATTAATGTAGAGAGGTGGGGAGGGCAAGAGATCCGCTGAGTACAGAAAGTAGGTATAGTACTTGTAAGGAAAGGAAACTAATGGATCAACTTTTGGATATGTATAGGTTTCGTGTCTCGAGTACTAACCATTGTGTTAGTGAGGTCTATCTATATAGGTGTTTACCCTTTGCAGTATTGTCTGTAACAATATTATTTCAGCTTTCTTTCCTTTCCTATAGAGAAGGTAACCATGTGTTTTTTATTTGACCTGTATTGAATTGATGGTAATGAGGAGAAGAAGGTGGAAGTGGAGGGAGACGAGAAGAGAGAAGAGGGAAAACAAAACAGAACAAAACAAACCAATAATTAAACAACAACAACAACAACTGAAATATGAAGTAATGAGAAGAGAGGGTAAAAGAGCAAGGGCATGTTAGTTTGCTTGAATGTGTTCAATGCTTAAGCCCTGTAGTAAAAATTTGTAGGTCACGGTTGGTGCTTTGGTGGTCTAGCTGGTCATGCCTTCAGGACCTAAAAGAAGGCATAATCTAGAGATAAAGGGTATGTTAGAGAGTTATATCTGGACATTTTCATGATGCAAGCTGAGTATGGTGCCTCGTGTGACTGAGCACCGAGGTACCACCACAGGATGTTCACCCTTTGTATTCAGGAGCCCCTATGGGCAAAAAAACTGAGAGGTTATTTTAAATGTGGTAAGGTTAAGGCATACTGTTTTGAAATGTTTCCATTGGAGTCAATAATTCTCCATCATAATCTTTACCTGTATTCCTGTGTAAGATCGCTAGTAAATTATTATGAGCCTTTGTAGTAAAACAATAATTACATACCTGTTCTCTCTCTACGCTGATGTTTCTGCTGTTGCTGGTTTCTTTTTGATATATGTGTGTAAGCAAACTTTTAACAAATTGTGAAAACAAATTACAACCCTAAGTGAGAAGAGAAAGATGAAAAGGCAAACAATTATCGATAATTATCATAAAAATGAATGCATATAATAAATAGTTTAAGATGGCTAATCAAAGTAAATAAACTATTGTTGGTATTAAGACTTGATAGACTTTGAGATGATATATTCTGCATACAACTCTTCAAAAAGAGCTGATTGTAAGTGATTTCTTAACAAATGCCATGTATAAGAACCATGTGAGAAGTCTTAAAAATATTTATGACTAGTTTTTAACTTATATTCCGGTAAAACTAAGTAAGAATTACTAGGAAAGGGACCCAAATCTATTTTTGTTTGTTTAGGTTGTAATCCTGTGACACTCAGGGGTTACTCCTGGCTATGCGCCCAGAAATTGCTCCTGGCTTGAGGGACCATATGGGAAGCCGGGGATCCAACCATGGTCAGTCCTAGGCTAGAGCTGGCAAGGTAGATACCTTACCACTTGCAACACCACTCTGGCCCCTCAATGGTATTTTTAAGTTTGTACAAAGGAGTTTAAAGCACAACTGGTTTGAAAGTTGGGGATCTAGCACAAGAATATCCTAGTAATAGCACAAATTTTCTCTTGGATTCTTTAATTTATAATAGTATCCTCCTCTTCCTTCTCCTCCTCATCCTTATCATCAATCAAAATATCACTACTTTATAAAAAATATTAAATATAGTACAATTAGCTACTCAAAACACCTAAACTTAAAGCCAAGTATATTGGCTTACTGTAGAATAGAACACAATCTTCAGCATTTATGCCTTTGCACCATTTATTTATTCAGTTTAGTTGGTGAGGTGTCTCCAGATTAGTGTTCAGGAAGCTCATAATCTCTACTGTTTATTCTTGCCAAGCCAACCTGTGTTTCAGTATGAGGGTCGGGTATGAGGGTTTTGCTCATGTCTTGTAGTGCTGTTAACCACAGAATTAGTACTAGGGGGATCTCTATGGCACTACATATTATGTTCTAAATCTTAAGGGACTGTAGAGGACTATAGAGGGACATATAGAGGGAGGGACTATATGGAGTCAGAGACTGGATTTGATTGAAAGGCAGGCATATTCCTTAACCTCTGTATTTTGTTAATATTTCTTATGATATCCTCTATTATTATATGTTATATATGTATAAATGTATTTGTTTACCTTCCTTTCCTTTTTTGTAATTGTTGCAATAATTTTCGATGACTATTACTTATCACTCTAGCATTCCTCCACAACTCAAATATATTGTGCCAAGTGGAGTCAGATATAAGCAGTTCTGTTCTTTCTGAGCTTTACCTTCTATATTAGATCTTCAGCCAACCTTTAAAGATTTATGTATTTTAGGGAGAGAACATGCTCAGACCTTTATTTTGTCATCTGGCATGGAATTTTGTCTTTCTCAACAAAACATCTATGAAAACAGAAAAAACAAACCAGTCCTTATCACTTTCTATTTACTGACTCTGCCCCTTTTCACTGGGGTTGGAACTAGTGTAATGTTACCTTTACGAAGTCTTCAAGGGTGTTAAAATTTTTATAATATCACCACTATCATTAGACATTTTTTATGGTGTTTGGGTCACACCCGGCAGTGCTCGGGGGTTACTCCTGGCTCCATGCTCAGAAATTGTACCTGGTAGGCATGGGAGACCATATGGGACACTGGAATTTGAACCGATGACCTTCTGCATGAAAGGCAAATGCCTTACCTCCATGCTTTCTCTCCGACCCCATCATTAAACATTTTAAGGAGCCCTGGACATAAAGCAAAATCACTTAAGATTAGTCCGTAACAAATACTTGGCTATTGAAGAAAAGTTATACAGAGCCTTAAGAGATTCTTATTTATGCTTGCATATAAGATTTGATAATGACACTTAATGTTTCTTAATTTTTATTGAAGCACAGTGACTTAAAAGTTATTTACATTTGAGTTCAGAAAAAATGTTCTAGCACTATCTCATTACCAGTGCCAACTTTCTACCATTCTTATACCTCTTCTTCAGCCTGTCATTTTGATAGGCACCTTTTTAAGTTTGGTTGTGAATGGTTGGGTCTCATGATTTCAGTGTTGCTGACTCTGAGGCTTGTATATTTATGTTTATTGTTCCTTAGCACCATCTATGTGCCGCAGACGTGTAAACATCCCTAAGCAAAAACTTAGTGGGTCAATAATCCTCACTGAAAAATTAAGCGGATGTGCAAAGCAGACGAATATGAAATATGAAATAAATGAGACCACACAAAATTGCATGGAGACAAGTGACAAGATTTTATTTTTTCAGGAAAAGAAGTTTATAAGCAGACTTAGGAATGCAGGTGTTGCCAGGGGTTGTTCTTAATGAGACCAGGCCTAGAATTTGCATATTAAAAGACCATCCTACAGGTGAAAAGAACTTAGCTGGAGATTGGAGGTAGAGGTGTTTTGGGGGAAACGGAGATAATTGTTGCCATCAAAAGCCAGACTTATAAAAAACAAGTTACTGGTGCCAAGGTGATGCTAGAAGTAAGATTGACAAATAGACTAGCCAGCGGGAAACTTTTGGCGGTTTTTGGTACTGTTCTTCCTTTGTAGAGAGTGCAGAGTCACGGTCACGTTGGAATTATAGCCAATATTCACGCAAATGGTCAAAAGATTGACTTCTCTAAGCGGGCCTTTTTGGCAAAATAATTCCTTTAAAGGAAAGCACTTGCACCAGGAATGCAAAGGGCCACGTCTGGTGCATGCTTTCTTTAAGTGGGAAGTGACACCTATGAACTTGAATCCCCTTGACCTTGACTCCTGTTACTTCTTGTCTGGCTTTCTTCTATTTCCCACCATTCTATTTCTTTCCTTCTCCCTGTATTAAGGGACCAAGGATGCTCTAGTCATCTCCCTTTTAAATCACTAGATTTTCTTATCTGTTATTTTAAATACCATGTAAAAGTAATATTATTCTGCATATATCCTTCTTATGGCTTATCTCATTTAATTTGATATCTTGCAGTTTCGTCTGGAAATCATGTGTTTTCTTAAATAAGTTGCATTTCTTTGAAAAAACAAACCAGAATATCCATATTTCAAATTAAATGACCTGATATCTTGACTAGAATACCTGTTAACAATATTTTAACAGATGAGTGCCTGTACATCAACACTCTAACATTCCTCTACAAATCAATAATATAGAGATATTTTCACCTACATAAACTAAATAAATATTGCATCCAATCTTTAAGTCCTGAAGCTTATTAGCCAGTATTTGTAATGTGGTCTATCTAAACAGATGCAGAATCACAAATGCAGTGGCTTCCTTTAGATGTTTAGACTTCCAAAATGTCCCTTTTTAGATTATGCACAACAAATCCTACAACAGAAATTGTGTTTTCCAGGTGTTGTTTATGCATATGGCAGGTCCCAATAATTGAGGAACTTTTATCCTCCAAATCACAAGGGTACAAAACATGTGATTAACTCAACAGAGTTTTCCCAGCAAAACTATTTTTGGAAACCTGTTCACAGTATATATCAGTCCTAAAAACAGAAGACTGAATCATGTATAATGATTATTGACCAAAAGATAGCATTTGGGACCACTTTGGTTTACTGGTTATTTATAGAAGTTGACTAGTAGTATCAGCCATTTGTAGTACCTGGTCTACAGGAAGTAAACCTGTAGAGGCCAGGTTGAAAGAAATTATGTTTGACCTTCTTAGTATGATTATAAATATTAGAGAATTAAAGATAACCAGCTGTGGGTCAGGAATATAACAATGGTGGGGTATTGCCTTGCATATGGCCAACCTAGGTTCAATCCCTGAC
>PVKC010000825.1:0-39581 GCA_004027635.1 Crocidura indochinensis | reverse complement strand
GTAACTGATATTTCATGAAATTATTGCAATAAATTACATTTTTATCATTTTCATAGCATTCTGGGCATTTTTGTAATGTTTTATTGTTCTCTTATTTTTACTTATAGTTTGTATAGTAGTAAATATAATACTAAGTATAGTGTAGTTCTAAGCATAGTACTCAGATTTTCCTTAAGTTCACTATCTTGTTCTTAACAGACATTTTCCAATCCCTGGATTAGTATCATGGGCCAGACATTAAGACAAGTTGAGCATTTTTAAATGTGTTTATCAGTAAATGTGTGTTCTATCATTTTTGTTAACAGATAACATTTGTTATATTTTGTTGTTGTTTTAGGCCACATTTTGAGATATTCAAAGGTTATTCCTGTCTCTGCATTCCTAAATTTATACTGGAAGTGATTTGTGGACCACATGGGGTACCAGATATCATATGTGGGTAGGCATGAAAGAAAATCATTCTAAATACTTTACTATCTCTGCCACCAAATAACAATTTCATAAAAATATTAATAAATAAATACTATCTCTGCCCCCAAATAACAATTTTATATAAATATATATTTATTTATAACCCAATGAGACCACAAAATGTTAGAAGAGAAGCTATTACAACATGATGATTAAAGCTATTGCAATGCAGTTACTAATGAAATTTTTAGTTCTCAAAAAAAAAGGAAAAAGGAGAAATGAAATAAAAATATAAAAGAGAAAGAAGAAGAATTATTAGTCAGATTCATATACTAGTTTCTGTAACATCATGCAACATTGAATGCTGTAAAGCAGTGGTCCTCAAACTTTTTAAACAGGGGCCCAGTTCACTGTCCCTCAGACCATTGGAGGCCAGACTATAGTAAAAAAAAATTACGAACAAATTCCTATGCACACTGCACATATCTTATTTTGATTTGAAGAAACGAAACAGGAACAAATACAATATGTGGCCCGAGGGTCGTAGTTTGAGGATCACTGCTGTATAGCATACAAAATTGTGTGCCTTAAAGTGAGCATTTTAACTTGAATCAAATTTAACTGAGACAATCTTCAATAGTTTGCAGCATCTCTAATGGATTTGCAGATTAATATATGATACTTCTTTTATTTATAGAATTTTAGATGCAATGCTGCTTGTATGCTTTTCTATCTCTTCTGCAAATGTCCCATTAGCATTTAACTATCAAAGACCATTATTTATACTCAGATTTTAAAAAATTCATTTAAAATAACTGGGTAATTATATAAAAAACTTACCCATATAATAAAGTAAATCTTATTACTAGCACCATGCTCAGAAATTACCAACTCTCATTTTAATGACCTCCAGATGCATTACACAATAGCAACCCCTCATTTTAGGAAAATAGAAGTGGGATAACTATGCACTGGGGACTTAGTTGGAAAAGTATTTGATTCTTAAAATATACAATTTCACTTCATGCATAAGCAGTCAGGGATGAGTTGTAAGCTAAGAGTAAAACATAAAAAGCTCACCTAATTAATGCTTTTCTGTTTGAATGGAAGTAAAATTGGAATTAAAGAAATTGGACTAATTCATTTCTTTGGGGACAGAACGGTGGTGCAAGAGATCTTAGCCAAGAGTTAGGATTTTAACACATATTATATTTGTTGTTTAGGAAAAATATATACACTAACACTCAGCTTAGTTTTAAACCAGAATCAGAAAATAAGATGAATAAGAAATTAAAAATAGCAACAGATGGAGAAAATAAAATTGAATTCCTGGTCTATTGCAAACAAGCTTAAATACTGTGTTCAGTTCCCATGTGGAGAGCTATTTAGTCTGAAGGACTGAATGTGACAAATATAACTGCAACTCAAATCCTAGGCACCTACAAAATTCAAAATACAATGTTTTTAATTACTTCTATTACGTTTTTATTTTTGTTTTAATTTTTATATACAAAATTCTAACAGACATTTAGGTCATTCAAATCTTACAGCTATATGTGACTAATGTGCTTTCAGCATGTGGAGTTTTTTGAGTTTTGTGATGTCATTTAGAGTCTATTAAATTAGTATCAAAATATTGCTAATGTATACATCTAATAACACTAACACTTCTTAGTTTATGATGTTTCAAAGTGCTTTTTTAGGGTTCAGAGTGATGACACAGTGATAGGGCATTTGTCTTGTATGCAGCTGACCCAGGACAGACCTGGGTTCAATCCCAAGTATCCCATATGGTCCTCCAACCAAAGGAGCCATTTCTGAGCCCAAAACCAGAACTAACCCTTGAGAGTTACCAGGTGTGCCCCCCACCAACAAAACAAAACAAAAAGAAATAAAAGACAAGGTAATTTCCCGCTTTTACACCTTTTACCTTCTCTTTGACTGATACAATCCTCAGTGGTGATTTCATGTACATTTTTCTCAGAAAACAATGTCAGAGCGTTTTCATGGCTGCAGTCATATGTTATTTTCCACACAAAACTCTGATTAACCAACAGTTTACATCAAACATTTTATCAAACTATCACATGCATAAAGAAAACACTAAAGTGAAAATTTATAGTTGATAAATTTTAGAATTACAACACTTTTATTTTTTTTGAGCAACATGATCTAAAACAGAATATTCACGCATGCCAGAACTCTCGTTACATCCCATTACCTTCTTTTGTTACAACTTCCTGAAAGAGCTTAGGGTCTCAAATTCTAACTTTCAAAAGTAGTTTTGTGGTATTTACTATAAATGTGATCCTTCCTGTGCTTTGTGTCTGGATTCTTCTCTGGAAAGAATACATATGAAAATTATTCACATTTGGACATATATTTTATATTTTTACTTTTTAGAAAATTAGTATTAAGTTTTGAATTATTTTCTTCTTTATAAACCCCTTCACTATGCTGCATTATCTTGTAGTTAATGTCTTCTATTTAAAGAAGACATCAATATGTACTTAGTGTGAATCACTTTTCTTTGAATTAAGATGTAAAACTTTCTGTTAAAATATTTCTTGATTTAAGAATATTAATATTAATAGAAGTAAAACTATATCTGTCTCAATGTATTGAATCACAGAGATCTAAATCAAAGAACTAAAACCCACTGGACAATAAAAAATTGAAATGTATTTTTTTTTCCTGAATTTACCAGAGAACATTTTATCTCAAAGTTTTGTTCACTATTGAGAATTAAATAACTAATGAAAAAAAGTCTTGGACACTGCTGCCTGACTACCTGACATAACTAAGTCTTATGATGCAAAATAGAAAATAATGTTAGAAATGGTGCCGGAGAGATAGCATAGAGGTAAGGCGTTTGCCTTTCATGCAGAAAGACGGTGGTTCGAATCCGGGCATCCCATACGGTCTGCTGTGCCTGCCAGGGGCGATTTCTGTGCATAGAGCCAGGAGTGACCCCTGAGCGCTGCCGGCTGTGACCCCTCCCCCCCAAAAAAGAACGTTGGAAATAATACTGTTGAATTATTCTAATTCCTCTGAATACTACCTTGAGAGACTAAACTCTGATTGTAGAATTTAATACGTTTTTGTCCCATTTTCCTGACTCGTCTTTAAAAATTCCAATTTTTGAATTTCTTTTTCATTGTCCTTTGTTAATTCATCTGTTTTAGGCTTTCCCTGAGCTTTCCCACTTGAACAGGAGACAATCATTAATCCAGCAAAAACTAGTCACATGACACAGTAAAACAATAGAAAATAGATTCTCCTAATTCTAAAACAATTCAATCATTTTCTGACCATGTGAACTCTCAATTCTGACATTTTCTTCTCTCATTCTCAAGATTTATTATATAAATTCATATACACTAGAAATGTTAAATGTGACTATTTATTCCATGCAATATAAGTAGATTAATTTAAAGTTTATTTGTTGAATTTTTTAACCAATAGCTCTACTAATTTGTGTAATAATAATACATAATAATTGTTCAATTGTAATAAATAATTGTAATGCAATTAATAATTGTAATGATAATAAATAAAAACTGTTATATAATTGTAATAATAGACAGTAATTGCTTATTATTATTATATGTGATTTTTTTTATCCCATGCATTACACATATATTGATTTAAGCTTACTTGTTGAGGTTGTAAACCAATAACTTTATTAATATGTGTAAGTTGATGATTTGAACATACATATGCAGACATCAACTACAAGGTGAAAAGGAAGATATGGGCAGCTTTTCAATGGCATAAAGTTAAATTTCTACTAAATAAGTTCTAGAAATCTTATTGTACAGCATACTACCTATTGTCAAGAACAATGTATTTATAATGCAATATAATAAATTTAATTGCAAATTACACATTTGTAATTAAATATGTTAAAAAGAAATCTCTCTGTGTTATTATCAGATAATAATGCAATATTTTGACAAATTTATGTAGTAGAATTTTATACACAATTATATAATTATTTTGTAAACCAAATTTTGTAGCTAAATAATAAATATTTAAGCATTTTCATTCTGACATATAATTTAAAGTTGGAATTTGTAGATAATATCTCCTTTCACAGGTATTCTAACATTCCATATTTTTACTGCATTATAATAATGATTACTTTTATGGCTTAAAAGTTTATCATTATCAAAATTAATTTTTCTCAGTCATAGAAAATATTTTAAAATATGAACATGGTTCTTCATTCAAAGCCTGAATTTCTTACTAAGCCTTGAGTTCTATATCAGTATAATTATATCTCTATAATGATATAATAAAGTGCCACAATATGGCTGCAGGAGTTTCTTTGGAACTAACTTTCTTGACATCATTATCTCGGTATATCTTGGAAATGTTTCTAGAGTATGATTGCTTTCCTTAAATTTTCATAAAATTTGTTCTGAGCCATCTACAGTTTATTCTTCTTATCACACATAGAGTCCAGTGAAGCTAAGCAGCCCACCATATAGTTTTAATATATATGAAAGAACAAAAATAACGATGGAAACTTGTCAACATAAAGTCAAATGGAAAATGTTAGTAAAAATAGTGAATAGCAGTGATTCTTCTATACTATTCTATGAACTATCAAATTTGGTATATATTTCTTTTGTACAAATAAAAACTAGACTTTTTATTTCAAAGTTAATTCAACTATTAATTGCATTTTATTAAACTTTACTATATGATTAAAGAGTTAAATTTTTTTTATGTGTGAAAGACTTAGAGAAATATTGGACCAAATGTGAATATAATCAAACTCAATTGACTCTCTTGTCCAAATTTTGTTTAAAGAATGATGCAAATTTTATTTTTTGAACAAAGCAAATATGATTAGCATTTGTTACATAATAAATTATGTTTTATTAATTAGCAACTTATGCAATAGAGTATGACATTTTTCTTAACTATTGAATTTGACTATAATCTATCAAACTAGAAATACCAATAATGGGTCTCTTTGCAGATTTCTATCATTTAAATTGATGAAATAATGAACAATGGGAACAGACTAGAACATTTGTTGAAATGAAATTACTTATATTCATTTTATTTGTTTCATTTGGACATTTACTATTTCAACATTATGTTTCTTTGTATCCAGGTAGAAAAAGATCACTTTGTGTTGTTTCTCTCCCATTGATGAACTTCAAGGCTGAATGGATCTTGAAGAAGAATTTGAAATTCAGGGAGCTTACACAGTCTACTGTAGTTATACCCAAACATCACCTTTAGATATATAGAATATCTGACTTATATATTACATTGTGCAATGTATCAAAATTTTATTTTTAAATGGAATACGATTATATTCTCCGATGTATGTTGGCAGGGAGGGAATGGGGTTTCGGGGAAGTGTTACAGATCATGTGAACACTGGTGATGGGAGTTGACACTTACTGTAGGATCTGTGTGAAATATTATATGCCTAAAATAAAACTTTCATAACTTTGTCAAACATGGTCTTTAAAAATTGAAGAAAAGTTTTCTGAAGAACTTGTTTTGTTAAATGTGAATATTTTAATATGCTTTATAAAATGCAAGGCCCTAATTATAAAAAATTGATATGAGAGTAGGTTAAGTATTATTGATCCAATCGCATATTGTCAGTAGAAGTATTGTGATTCAAATTACAAAAAAGACTGATCATAAGTTTAAAATTTAGGACTCTTGTTTCAAATAAATGTTGATAAATGCATCAATAAGAAGAAAATTGACTGGCAAATGTAGCACTGATTTCAATCATGCACTAAAAAAAATCTCTTAGCTTTATTACTCTTTCCTACTTCCTTTTTCATGCTCCATCTGCAAATTACTAATCCAGCACTAGGCTCCCTTGAGTGTATTTTTTTCCCACAGAGATAGTTTCTTGAATTGAAAGGATGTTAAACGAAAGATTACTGCCCAGTGAGGAACTCCTCCTGAAACAAAAGTGGACCCAGTGGGACAATCAGATGAAAGAAAGAATAACTGTTGAGATATGAAGCAAGGCATGTTCCAGAGAATAGAGTCAAGAATATAGAGTCTAGAAACAGAAGAAAATCTCATGTGAATTTTTATTAAGCCAGGACAATCTTATTTCTAAAAGCCTCTTTTACATGAGTTCCAAATTGGATTCTAATTGTATGAAATGTCCAAAACTGGCCATTACTGTTAGAAATAAATTCTAACCAATGTAAGACTTGATTCATTAATTAGATATTGTGGGAGATCTTCCCCTTAACTAAAATCCAACCCCATGGTCGAGATAATCCCCTGGGCAAAAGACTGTAGGTCTTAGAATGTAAACCAACTGCAAAAATTTAATAGAACAGTTCTATTAGATTCATTATTATTACTTTATAATAACATAACACATGGTATTAGAATAATTACCGGTAAATAATATATAATATAGGACAAATATAATAGATTACAGACAAAGCAAAACTGCTAAGAAAAGAATAGAGTATTTTAGGTCCTTGTAGTTGCAGAGGGTAACATAGGTAAAACTTTAAATAGGTATCTGTCATGGCTTTTTACTTTAAGGGTGCCTGCTGTTAGACTAAAGGAAACATCTGTCTCTGCTCTTAATTTAAATATGCATATTAAATAAATTTAAATTATATTACTAACTCTCCTTATTATCCGTATCAACATACCAATAACTTACATGAAGGACAAGAGTGGGGAAGCATTTGAGGCCAGAGAGATAGCAGGAGGTAGGGTATTTGCCTTGCATGCAGAAGGACGGTGGTTCAATTCTGGCATCCCATATAGTCCCCGAACCTGCCAGGAATGATTTCTGAGTCTAGAGCCAGGAGTAACCCTTAGTGCTGCTGGGTGTGACCCCCCCAAAGCAAAAACAAACAAACAAACAAAAATGAGTGGGGAAGCATATTGAATAAATGGCCAGCCTGTGCATTCTCTTAGAGTTGTCCAGGCAAACCTCAAGGATGGATAGTTGGTATGTTTTTCTCCTTATATACTTGTTTGTTTCTTTCTCTGGGCAGAAAACTCCTTTAATGGAAGTTAAGATATTAATATGATAGAATTTAGCCAGGATGTATATTGATTATAATTTTTTCAGATAAAAATATGGTGAATTTAATTTCTAATGATTATGGATTTGATGCACAGACCAGTTTTTTTTAATTAATAAATTTACAATATGCAATGCTTGCATCTCTGATTTTCTTTTTCAAAAAAATTAACTAAAAAGGCATAATCTACAAAGCTATTGGTAGTTAATTCTTAAACAAACATTTTCAAAAGCAATTCCATTACCAGTGTCAACTACCCTCCACCATTTCCCTTTTCTTTTTTTCTTTTCTTTTTTTTTTTTTTTTTTTGGTTTTTTTTTGTTTTTGGGTCACACCCGGCAGTGCTCAGGGGTTATTCCTGGCTCCATGCTCAGAAATTGCTCCTGGCAGGCACAGGGGACCATATGGGGCACTGGGATTCGAACCGATGACCTTTTGCATGAAAGGTAAACGCCTTACCTCCATGCTATCTCCCGGGCCCCACCATTTCCCTTTTCTAAACTTCCTCTCCCTTCACTTGTCAGCTTGACAGACACATTTATAATTTACCTTTTTTTGTGGGGGAGGGGTTTCACACCCGGCTGCGCTCAGGTATTAATCCTGGTTCCCGGCTCAGAAAGTGTTCCTGGCAGACTCAGGGGACCATCTGGATGCCGAAAATCAAACTGGATCTGTCCAAACTGGGTTTGGCCGCGTGCAAGGCAAACGCCTCTTAAAAATTGTTGGAGAAGCAATGGAGACACCAAGCCCAATCAGATATAAGATCACCAAATGATAAACCAGAAACAGAGGGAGTCCCTCAATCTAGAAGTCCCTGGGGAGAGGGTGGAGGACTTGGGAGACAGAATTGGAATGGAGGTGGAGGGAGGACAACTTGGTGATGGGAATTCCCCTGATTCAATGTTTATTTGTAAACGGAATATTACTGTGAATATCATGTAAACCACTATGGTTAAAATAAAATTAAAAAAAATTGTTGGTTGTGGTTTAGATTTTATGTTTTCAATGTTGCTGCAATCAGTGCTTTTTATATTTAAATTGATCACTTTCCCACATTACCTATATGATTGAGTTTCTTAACCCTTTTCTTCCATTGCATCCTTTTGTCATCTCCTCCCCTTCCCTTGATTTTTTTCTTTCTCTGTCATTCTCTTTTCTTTATTTCGGGGTCAAGTGTGTTTCTCTTTACTACATGAACACAGAAAAGTGTACACCAATGATGGTTCACAGGGCAGTGAACAATCAGTGTTCATTATGCTTCATAAAATACTCACTGAAATTACGATTTTTGATGGGCAGCACCATTCCAGGTAGCGATATGCCTCTCAGCTGCTCTTAAGGATTTTGGGACACAATAGTTTCGTACTTCACTAGCTGCTATTAAAAGGCTCTGTTTCTTTACTTTAGGACATCAAATTTGATCTTTCTGACATATATGTTTGCCATATATCCATGCCTCTCAGATCTGCCCACAAGAAAATGTTTTTTGAAGAATACTGTGACAACACTAATTTACACTGGCCTGAGTAACCAGATTATAGAAATGGGTTAAACTTTAAATTAATATTGAAAACATTTAAGTGAGCAACTCTAAATACTTTCTATGTCAATCACACTACAGTTAGTGACTGTTCAGTCTTTATAACATCAGTTCCAGCTGTTGTTTTGGTCCAGTAAAAACATTAGGTGCCAGGGTCAAGAATCAGGTTTACAATTGCATCACAGTAATTGAGCTTTTTGGCAAGTCACTTATACAAAAAAATGTTGGTTTAGGATACATGGAGCCTGTAACTAGACATATAGTATAACCTAAAAAACATTGGCTGCTATTTATAATATCACCAGACAAATGTGTAACAAGTGTTATAAATATTAACAATATTAAATATTTTATATCTTAAAATTACTTATACATGAGGGGTCGGAGAGATTGCACAGCGGTAGGGTGTTTGCTTTGCAAGCAGGCGATCCAGGACTGATGATGGTGCAAATCCCTGCATCCCATATGGTCCTCCGTGGCTGCCAGGAGTGATTTCTGAGTGAAGAGCCAGGAGTAATCGCTGAAAGTCACTGGGTGTGACCCAAAAACAAACAAACAAAAAATTACTATAGACAAAAGCTTTCATAAGGGGCCCGGGAGATAGCATGGAGGTAAGGCGTTTGCCTTTCATGCAAAAGATCATCGGTTCAAATCCCGGTGCCCCATATGGTCCCCTTGCCTGCCAGGAGCAATTTCTGAGCATGGAGCCAGGAGTAACCCCTGAGCACTGCCGGGTGTGACCCAAAAAACAAAAAAACAAAACAAAAAAAAAAAGCTTTCATAATAATAAGCAACTCATAGGAAAAGTTTTCAAAACTTTTATAGTGTCCTATAGCTTACCAGTAATTTATATTTTCCATCACCTGCATTAAATAATTCATAGTTTTATAGTTATGACCCATTTGTCAGGAATTATAATGAAACTGTTTAATCAACATATATTTAATGTTATTTATCTATCTATTTTTCCTATATATATTTAGTAAAAGACTTGGCATTATGTCATGTCTTGTCATTTAGAAAGAAGAAAAATAAAATGTCAATTAACTGACATATAAGTTAAAAATAATATGAAAAGCTGAACTATGGTTTTCAAAAATTGCTGGGGCCCAGGAGATAGCATGGAGGTAAGGTGTTTGCCTTTCATGCAAAGGGTCATTGGTTCGAATCCCGGTGCCCCATATGGTCCCCCGTGCCTGCCAGGACCAATTTCTGAGCATGGAGCCAGGAGGAACCCCTGAGTACTGCCGGGTGAGACCCAAAAACCAAAAAAAAAAAAAAATTGCTAACAGTTATGTCTTTAAATTTTCCTGAAGTGCTATATTGATTTACAGTCAAACTGAGGAAAACCTTTATTTTGATGATTAATTTTACATATTTTGTTTTTATTCCATATTAGCAATCAAATATTGAATTTAGCTTGGTATATTATATCCTCTATTTATATAAAATTTTTAGTATTGCCTACCTTTATATTTAATAGTACTAAATAGGCTTTACTAGAGATTTTATGTTCATTTCATGTTTTTTTTTTTGTTTTTTGGGGGGCCACACCCAGTGACGCTCAGGGGTTACTCCTGGCTATGCGCTCAGAAGTCACTCCTGGCTTGGGGGACCATATGGGAAACCGGGGGATCGAACCGCGGTCCATCCTAGGCTAGTGCAGGCAAGGCAGGCACCTTACCTCCCAGCGCTACTGCCCATCCCCCTATTGATTTCTTTTTTGTCAATTTGTTCTGCTTTTAAAAATTTTACTAGACTATATTTGTGAAAACCATAATTACTTCTAATTTGTTGTCCAAACAATATTACCAGAAAAAAGTAAAATATACTAGTTTAACTTTGAATTGAGATTTATGCTTCCCATATTGCAAATATTTTCGAATCCAAACCTATTCATATTATTCATTTGACTCTCCATCCTGTTTTAATAACACAAGGATTACTACAGTTTTAGTTGTCTTATTCATCAATATTTGTTCTAATATCTAGCCATGTATTTCATGACATTTATTAATTTTTATAGCTTTTTTATAGTTATTAGTTACACTCAGTGGCACTCAGGACTTGTTTCTAGCTTTGCACTCACTGATCAATCTTGATAATTTGGGTGACTATATGGGATTTGGGGGATTCAATCATTAACAATGCTTGCAAGGTGTGTCTTATTTACTTTGCTATCTTTCTGGCACCTATTTATTTTTAAAAAAATTTATTGTTGGGGCCAGGCGGTGGCGCTGGAGGTGAGGTGCCTGCCTTAGCCTGCGCTAGCATAGGACGGACCATGGTTCGATCCCCTGGTTTCCCATATGGTCCCCCAAGCCAGGAGCGACTTCTGAGCGCATAGCCAGGAGAAACCCCTGAGCATCACTGGGTGTGGGCCCCCCCAAAAGAAAGATTTATTATTAAATTACTTTATTTATATTCTTAAAATAACTAGGTGATATTCAAATACCCAATTCATGATTTCCAGAAGCTAAAAAGTCACCACATAGATTATGCATGATAAAATCTAGATATTAGCCATTGGAAAATAGTGTCAAATAAAATTAGAAGGGAAATATTAAAATTTAAATAATAGAATGCACTATTCAGTTTAATTCTGCTGACAGCTAAGATAATAAGAGCTAATATATCATAAAATATTTTTTAAAAAACTAGTTAATTCATCTTCAGCATAAAACAAAAGTTTTACATAATCAAGTTAATGATTCAAAAGCAGACATAATATAGACTCAAGCAAAAAATGCTTTCTTTAGGAACTGTTTGCTTTTTAAATATAATTTCTGTAATATGATAGATATTTCAGAGAAACTTAATTTTTGATATTTGGCAAAGTTTTTGTATAGATGTAAGAGAAGATGTACATTCAATGATATGTGTGTTGTTTTTGACAAAAGAACTAATATTTTTACAGATCTTATATTAGTATTCGTGATCCATATCAACCTTAGACCCTATTAACTAGATAATTTATATGACATTTTCCAATATTCCAGTTCCAATAAATTCAACCCTATAGATTGCTTTCTATCTTATTTAAACAAAGTACATCCTGATTAAGAAAAGCAAACATCATTGAAGTATAAATTGCCCAATATTTTCAGCAATAAATATTAGACATGCAATGAGAGTTTCCTGCAGTGTGGATCATGTCATGTATTTCTTTCACAAGTGATGCAAAGAAAGAAAAAAGGCTGATGGTCGATGCCTAATCTATAATTTCCAAATAATATTATTGGAAATTATTAATGAAAATAAATAATTAAACCTGATTTGTATTTTAGTTATGGCCAATATGACAAATCTTAAGGTGAAGTTTTTAACTCAAGCAATTTAATTTTAAGTTTTTGCTACATTAATTTAATGAAGCTTACATACTAAAAGATTTATCTTTTTTTTGGTTTTTTTTTTTTTTTTTTTTTTTGGTTTTTGGGTCACACCTCGTAACACTCAAGGTTACTCCTGGCCATGTGCTCAGAAGTTGCTCCTGGCTTGGGGGACCATATGGGACTCCAGGGGATCAAACCGCAGTCAGTCCTTGGCTAGTGCTGGCAAGGCAGACACCTTACCTCTAGCGCCACCACACAGGCCCCCAAAAGATTTATCTTTTTAAAACTCATGCAATATTATCATTTTATGTCCTAATAAATACAGTAGTATAATAAAAACAATTAAAGTGAGCAATTCTAATAACTCACATTAAAACAGGCAACATAGGTTTTATTGATTGGAGATATGATTATTAATTCTCATAGAACGCACTTAACAAGCCCATGCAATAAAGACATTTGTTTTGACTTGTATTTATTCTCTAGGACATTATTAAAATTAAAGATTTTCTGGTAAGTGTGAGACAAAATTTTGGTGCTTTGTATGTACTCATCAGCAATCTATAGAATAAAGGATAATAAGACTAGAAACATATTACATTTCTCAGCTAATTTATAGTTAAATCAATACCTGTCTTCTTGGAAGCACATTTTTGTCAAACAAATTCCTTAATTGGCTTTACTGATATTCATCATTTTCTGGTTATAGGCATGTAAAATAAATAAGAATCATGAACTCAAAACCTAGCAATTTTGAAAATGTTAGGTTTAGGTTTATTACCATTAAATCACACACTATATATAATTAAATTACAATTAATGTTATATATTTCTACTTCACATATCTACATTCAAATGTCCTGGCAATTATTAACTCAATTATATTCTGCTTTGCTTTATTTTAAAAGAAATAATCTATGTACTTGGAAATAATGAAAAAATGGGGCTAAAATCCTTTGACATAGTATTATTTCAATTTAAATAACAGATATAATGAAATTATATAGAAATCATATCTAGAAAGTGGCTCATATTTTCTCCTGAGTTCTGCATTGTTTTATTTTAGAATGTTCAGTATTCATACTGAAAATGAACAGTTCTGTTTGGGGTGTGCAATTGGATATCTCCAATATAGAGATCTACTCTGTCTCTTTCTCTCTGTCTCTCTCTGTCTCTCTGTCTCTGTCTCTCTCTCTCTCTCTCTCTCTCTCTCTCTCTCTCTCTCTCACAAACACACATATACACACACAAGCAAGCACACAGACACACACACACACACACACACACACACACAGGAAGCACTCTTTTCACAAATAAATTTAGCCTATTTTACTGTTTCTCTTGTCCTGAAATTTTTCTTTCTGTGACCGAAGGTGATGAACCTGAAATGCCCAGTGGAATTTAGAACTGACTTGTTTCTGTGAAGAGCATTCCTCATTTCTTTCTGAGTCACAAGGCTCCCTGAGACAAAGGGATAAGTTTCCACACTAGAGTATAATTGTGCTTCAGATTCAGTTTGATCATTTTGTTGCTTTGGTGATTTTTCCATGCACTTTCCCTGGTGATTCAAGTTAGGGGGGCTGTAGACTAACTTCTGATAGCTTCCACCTCTATTTTCCCCTTTTACAAAAGTCCCCAATAATAATTTCCACTACATTATCTTTGTGTTCACTGATTTAATTTTTGATATTTTTCATTCTCTTGTTGTGGCTCCAAATTTTATTTTTTATGGATATTACACTGTTATATAGCTCTGTGATTATAAATCTCTGTGGACATTCTTATATTTTTCTTGTTATTACTTTAGTTTCCTCAATTAATCTCTTTATTTCAATTATTATATTTAAACAGCTCAAAGAAGCTAAGTCTTTTGCAGATAACTGATAAGGTCTGTGTTTTGTCTTGATGCATAAGTGTAAGTGAAAAATCTCAATATTTTCACTATACCCAATGTTTCATGTGTCTGGAGACTAATTCTTGAACAAACTACTGGGGGGTTCATGATTGTGAACATATGGCACTAGTTGTAGTTCTGAGGTCAAACAGGACAACATGACAAGTGTTGAATTTGTGAGTACTTAGCACTACCTGTTGCAACGTGTTGACTGTGCTTGGGAACAATCAGTTGATTCACAATTGAGAAGGCATGCCTGCTGTTTAGATAGAAAACATTGCATAGTCACTGAAGCACCCAGTTTGTGGAATATCTAAAAGAATATATTAATCCCAGATGATGGAGATCATGAAATTAGCCACTGGCCTAGGCAAGCAAGAATCAAAGCAAGTGTTACCCCCTGCATCTTTGTACAATTGCTTTGCTTGGAGAAATGGTTTGATTGCTATAGATTGCTAACTTGCTGTATGGAGGTAGTTTGCTTGGGCATGAAATAGTATAGGGCCTATTTAGGGGATTCTACAAGCTTGTTTTAATCAAAATATACACTGCTGTTTTACTTGTGATTTCATAACAAAAGAATAAGATGTATATTCTTCATTTCATCTATCATAAATAAAAATAAATATTTATCTCTATAGAAGAAATTAGATCGAATCAGCTTTTAAGATATATCCCATTGCTGACCGATATTTATTTTTCACTTTAATCTAAATCTCAGGCATATCCAGAGGTGATTAAACATGTTGACAAAATTTTCCCTTGGAAAGATGATATTCTGTCTATTGTATCTGTACCACCAAATTTATGTATTTCCCAACCCCTCCATATGTATATGTCATCTTTTTGAAGTAACCAAGACACCTTTTATTTGCTTCTTTTTTCCCTTGTGCTCAAGATAAAAGAAGTAAAGTCAGTCTGAATCTTTTGTTTTTCCTAAGTCTATGTCTATTACATTGAAGGTAAATGGATTTGGGGCCTACAACACTAAAAGTCAAATGGGAACTCAGGGGTCAGATCTATTTGTCTACTAGTAGTAAGCACTGTTGTTAGTTTCTTCTCTGTTCTAGACTAGATCAAATCTTTGTTAGAAATGAGTGGTGTAATTCTAAGACATTTCTCTCGTATTTGGTAAATACAATGTATTTTAATATAAATATCTGAATATATTATAACATGTAGCATGTCTTGTATTATTTAATGTTAAAAGGGAAGATTAAGAGAAGAAATAGGGGAAAAACTAAAATTGATTAAATTTAGTGTTTGTATTTATGAAACAGAAGACAAAAATATCCCTCAAATAAAATAACACATTTTATGGTTCTAATAACATTTTATCATATTAATAATAATTATCATTGTTATACTTTTTAAAATATAAATTATTACATGGAGGTAAACAAATTATATATCATTAAGTTTTGAATCATTTTTTTTTATTTCTGTGAGACTTGAGAAATTGTCTATTACTAAACTGCTGTCAACTTGTAAGCTCGTTAAATACTGTAAGCTCTAGGATACTTGAGTGAAAAGAATTATGAATCCAACATTTTTCTTTTTTCATTGTAGAAATATTGGTACCAATATCTTATATATTTGTATATAATATGCAGATGCACATATATTTGATACAATATATAGACTATATATTATATACAGGAAATATACTTATATTCTTATATAACTCATGATTTTTTCACAATAAAGTAATTAGTTGGCATTATCTACATTGTAAAAATTAAGAAGGGAGGGTCTTAATGCAGTTACATTAATTGTTGCATTTTACACAGTTTTAGTTGGCAAGATTAAAAAAAAAGAAAGAAAAGAATATCTGGTTTCCAATCACCACATTTGACTGACTGGGGCTTAATTCTGAGTTCTTATTTGTTTTCTTACTCTTGTGAGAATGAAAGCAAAATAACTTTCTCTAACCCAACTGTACAAATAATAATAGATTTTTTTTATTTGACACCTAAGTATCATTATTAAGTTTCCCCATCGGACATCTGTGCAAAAAAAGAAGTTGAAACTATTTTGTAAATGAAGTAAGGGGATGAAGAAAAAGAATAAACAAAGAAATTCAAGCATTTTCCTCATAAAGTAACATAAAAAGCTGCTTTCAATTGTTAACTTTTGTGATTTTGCGATCTCAATTAAAATTTGAGGTTCTTCAATTTGCTTTGTTATAGAAAAGTGAGGGAAGTTCTTCTTTTGCTATATTCAATAGATAAGGTTACAAGTGAAATTTCTCAAAAAAGAGTCCAAGTCTCCTGTGGTTATTATTTACCTCTGTGCTTATTCTTGAAATTACCTACTTTGTGAGTCTATGCCAACTTGTCCTACTCACTTTAAAGCTCATGTTTAGAAAAACAAAGATCAAGCTGTTATTATATTTTGAGAAAACTAATTACTATGACATTTAATTGTATGCCAGAAAAGATCTCCAATGTCATATAACATTTATGATAATGATAAAATTATGGGCTAGTAATATTGCACAGGAAATAAAGTACAAGTTTTGCATGTGGCCAACCCTGCTTATTCCTCAACACTACATTTGTTGCCATCTATGTTCACCACTAAGAGTTATCCCTGAGAATAAAACCAGGAGTAATCCTTGAACTGAGCTAAGACTGACTTCCCAACCTAATTAAAATAGCAATGATAAAATGATGAGTTTATGTAATTTTCTCTTTTTCCCCTCATTTTCTGTGAAGAAAAATAGTTTTTTATTGAAGGGTGTGTGGGAAAAGAAAGAGAAGAATATGGACTTCTTCAAAGTAGAAAAAGCAAAAGGCAGAAAAATGCATGTGAAATACATATTTAAGGAAGAAGACAGGTCTGAATTCAGAACAAGCCAAAAACTGTGCTTATAGTTCCATAAAGAAAGAATGCACAGGTGTAGTTATATGTAATTATAAAAATGTATAAATGGATAGTCTATAAACTCTTGATTCTCTCTTCTGGTTAGGTTATGAAACAAACACAATGACTACATGGATTACTGAGTCAATGAACTTTAAGCCTCACCTGCACATGATGTTTGTTCAGCTTCTGTGTCCATTGGTCATTTGTCTCCTTATTGTAAGTGTCAAAATCTTTACCAATTAGTGTCAATCATGAATGTAGTTTGGGAATGTGGGCACCTAAGCATAAAGTACTTACCAGCATCACCATACATTTTTATGAAAATAAAAGAATACAAATATCATCAGACACTTTATTTTCCAGGGAGGGGCAGTACTCAGGACTTACTCCTGGATCTATACAAAGGAACTACTCTTGGTGGGACCCAGGAGACCATTTGGGATGCCAAGGATATAACTGGGTATGATGCTTGCATTACCCACTGTACTACAGCTCACGAGCCCCACATAATATGCACATTTATCCTAAAGCACATGTTCTTTTCCTCTCAAAATTTTCAGAACCAAATTAAGATTAAATAATGCATTATGCTATGATATGGTTAATTTTGGTCATTTTCCAAATTATTCCATCATTTTAATGAGTATTGCTTATAGAAATTCAGGAAAAATGTGTGTCATAGCTTTATTTTTCCACAGAAGTTGTGTTGTTTGCTATGAAAATTTGAGTAGAAAAATTTGAAATAAATGTATGCGAATAAAGTACTTTAATATTTATTCTAAAGGGATATAATTATTTCCAGAATAATTTGTAGGTAATTTATAATTACCAGTAAGTACTTTCCTTGGATCAATATATCACTTTTACTATTTGATTTTTTTTTTGATTACGTGAACAAGAGGAAATTAAAAAAGAAAACTTTTCTTTATTTTGAAAGTCAGGCACATAGTAGCAAAAATTCTTTTTTAATTGACCAAATCACTCGGGAAATGAATAATTGAATTAGAATTAGAGACAGGCTATACTACTACTGGACTATGGGCAGACTGTATTTTTAGTATTTATGTCGCAAAACAATCTTTTGGAAGTAGAATACATAAAATAGTAAAACAGGAAATTTTGTCATATACAATTTTAATATTTCAATCTTAGTATAGTTATTTCATTTTGTGAATTCAAATGAATCTTAAAACAGTCTATAATAAAGACAAATTCAACTTTAATATGCTTTGTCTTGATGTTCTAGTTTCTTAGATAAGTATATTTATACACAGATACATATGCATTTCTATTTCTTCAGAGATATATTTCGTTTATAACCTCATTTTAATTATATTTTATGTGTCTTCTTACAAATTTTATACTAACTCATTGAGCATATGATAAACAATTATATAGGAAAAATAGGCTACAAATAACAAGCTCTAAATATTGCCACTTATATAAAATTTGAGAAATATTTAAAACTAAAGAGCAGGCAATATTTAACAAAACTGAAGCTATGATTTTGGTTCATATTCTTAAACTTGATTTTAAAATATGCAAGCTAAGTCAGTTAAACAAATGTACTACCATGTGTTGATATGTATTGAAGACTTAATGTCAGTTAAATATAATTTTGATATTTAATTTCTTAGTCTTGGAAGATTGGGAATAAGTCTAAAAATAAGTGCTATTTACTTAAAAGATAAGATAAAGTTTTGCAATGCTCTCTTAGTACTTAAAGGAAAACCAGGCTTCTTTTTCAGTAAGTATTCTCCCAGGTATGAACTTGAAGAAAACTTATTTACAATGTGTGAAACAGTCTCCTTAGACCTTAGAAAGTTAAACATTGAAGAAGTCTTTGGGAAATTTGGACTAGTCTAGTTAAGACTACATTCTAAACAATGGATGCCTATGTCATAAAGCTTTTTGAAGATAAAAAATCCATTCATATTTTAAAAGCAATTGAGATATATTGATTAATTTTATACTGACATATAACATAATTTTAAATGAAGCTGCATAGACATCAGTAATCTATTTTTGAATAGAGCTGCTAAAATATTTTATTTGAATTTTCTTCTGCCATAACCTTCAATTTTGAGATTTAGAAAACAATAGGATAAAATTCTATTCTGGGCATAAGTATAAATATTTTTGTTTGCTGTGGACCACACCCTTTGAAGCTCAGGCGTTACTCCTGGCTATGCGCTCAGAAATCGCTCGTGGCTTGTGGGAACACATGGGACTCCGGGGATAGAACCACAGTCCATCTTAGACTAGCGCTTTGCAAGGCAGACGCCTTACCTCTAGCGCCACCCTTCTGGCCCCAACTGAATATTATTTAAGTTACTCTCAAGGCCTTAACTTTTGAGAAAGCAATGAGGATATAGAAGTCTTACTAAACTCTATTAGAGACACCTAAAACACTGTAAACCCAAAATTATTTTCATAACAGTACCATTTCAAAATTTATTTAATTTTTCTTCTATAATATAAAATCATTAATGATCAACTCATTAAAATACTAATTGCATTAACTTTCTATAACAAGAATAATTCTAATAAAAAAGAACAAAAGAAAAATGTTAATTTTGATGAAATATTTATTTTTATCTTACATTTAGGAGCAATATTAGTAATGTAATTGACAGATCATTAACAAGATATCTGATATTTATTTTTTTTACTTATATTTATAAAGATATTTGTTTTTTTGGTTTTTTTTTTTTTTGGTTTTGGGCCATATCTGGTGATTCTCAGGGGTTACTCCTGGCTATGAGCTGAGAAATTGCTCCTGATTTGAGGGACCATATGGGATGTCGGGGGGTCGAACCGAGCATAATCTGTCCTAGGCTCGTGGTGGCAAGGCAGATGCCTTACAGCTTGCACCACTGCTACGGCCCCAAAATATTTTTTTAAACTTCATCAATCACAATATTCATGGCCATACATACACAGATAATTAGCCAATCACGTTTTTGAATGAAATAAGAAAGGCTGTGCAAATTATTGGTAGAGCGGATTCTAATTGCATATTTGTAGCCATTTTCCATCAAGATTCTGATACACCTCTGGAGAAAATATGTTTTGACCTCTTATACTTAATATAATTGTTGTAGTAGGTCACAGAAACTAATGGGAAAGCAGCATATCTTGAATACATTAAGAAGCAGAAAAACAAGATCATTGCCATATGAAAGAGCTTACTCTGAGTATTCAGTCCTAAAACTTTACAAATCTACTTTCATTTGCTACCAATGTTTGTTTTAATGTATAAATCTTGAGTGTAAAATATTTCGATGATGTTGAACTAAATATAATATTTCTATGACATATACATATGACTTAATTTAATTTTTCAATAAAATCCCTCTATAATTATAAAATATAAAATTTTTGTATTTTTATAAAAACTATACACTATGGTTTAAAATTATGTCAGTAATAATAGGGTTTTACACACATAAAGGCTTCCAATATCTCATTTCTTTTCAGAGTGTTAAGTATTTTTCTTTATCATTCTCAAGGTCTTTCTTTCAAATCACTGTCTATTATCCCCACCATGGTCAGCATAACTTTGTAGATTGATTCAAGGTTCTGTTACTTTGAACTATTTGTTATTCCTTTATTATGCTTCTTTATAGCCTGCATTTGGGAGGGGTCATTTTGTAACTGTTCTTTCTGATCTGACTGACTTCTCTCACAATAATCATTTCCATCCAAATGATGCAAATGAACATTTTCTCTTATAACTTAGTACCCATCCATTGTATGTAAACACCATATTTTCTTTACGAAATCATCTATTCTTTTTTTTTTTTAATATGGAACGCTTCATGAATTTGCGTGTCATCCTTGTGCAGTGGCCATGCTAATCTTCTCTGTATCGTTCCAATTTTAGTATATGTGCTGCCGAAATCATCTATTCTTGAACACTTAGGATATGGATACTGTGCTGCAGTGAACACAGAAGAACAAATGTCTTTTCTGAACCAAGTTTTTGGGTCATTCATGTAGGTGCCTTGCAGTAAAATTTATGGGTCATAGGGAAGTTGAATTAGTGTTTTGAGAAGTGTCATATTTTCTATAAGCGATTTAAATAGTTAATACTTCTATAGGAAAATAAGAATTAATTTTAAGTGCTATTATTCTTCATTTATTTTTATTTTGGCACCACATCCTGTAGTGCTCAGGGGTTCCTTAAAGGTCTGTGCTTAAGGGTCATTCCTGACGTCAGGAGCCCAGAGGTGATGCCAAGAATCAAACATGAATAGAACACCTGCAGGGAAAATACCCTACCAGCTGTACTATTGGTGTGGCCTACTCTAAATGGTATACATATCAAAAATAACTCTAATTTATGCTAATTATATCTACACAAATTTCAAATATGTATATTTTTAAACATCAATTTACTTTATAAGTTTTTAATACAAACTAAACACATATATATATGCACAACATTTTGTTAAATATAGTGGCATGTGTAAAATCAAAATATTGGAAGTATCTTGAAATATAATTCCATATATTATAAATTATATATTTTAAATATATATTTAAATTTTATCAATGTAAAAGATTGCCATTCTGTCTTAAAATTGGTAAAAACTTCCATTCACAATAAAAGGGCAATGCAGAAAGCCCTCTCCAGCATGCAGGTCATTGTTGTTGTTTAAATCTTCTCAGTGTTAAAGGAAGACTCTTTTGAGTAAATCGATGTCAGAGAAGCAGTAGGGTCTTCCCTGGTAGAGGATTGCTTCTAGGTGATATCATAGACAACTTTGGATGTTTTATAGATGGCTTCCCTGGTTCAGGAGTGAATGGAGAATGCCCAAGTTTCTGAGGCCTGTGCCAGGTCATCATGTCAATGTTCAGAGTGTAAGGTTCCATTGCACTACAAGACTTTTGTGTTTCTGTATTGCCCTTTAATTGTGAGTTGAAATTAAATGTCTCTCTGCACCATCCTGACTTCAATTTACGATATACAGATTCCAGGATATTCAATACAGAAACATGATACCAACAACAGAGACTGTGTGAAAAGTAAAACTGTATTGGCACTACATACAATGACCTGGATTGGACAAACTAATTTGCCTGGAGCCTAGAATGGACTTATGTCAGGAAACTTCAGGGGTAAGGTTTTCTTGTATTTAGGCCAATGATTTTCCTTTCCATGTTCCCCATACTTTAGTGGGCTTATGCAAATGATAATTGCCACTCTAACACTGTTTTTACAGTGTTCCTTTGACTCTAAACCTTTAAGAAACCACTAGTAAAAATATCTGAAACTGCACTTTTGTTTATGTTTAGTTTCAATTTCCATTCTTGAATATGTCTGTTGGTGATTTTTGCTTTTTGTTCCATTAAGTCTTGAATGGCTGTGAGATTCTAAAACTATTTTTATTTCCTCTGGATGATTCAGTTTAGTTATATAAAATTGTACATACTAATCTAAAAAGAATAAATTATGAAAAAAATTATAAAACTTAACCAGTGTTCATGGCTTAAAGGACAAAGAAAGATGCAGGGATATAAAGATGTTTGAAAAACTAGTTTGTGCATTAAGAGAGGTGAAATGCATTTAACTAATAATGGTTAATTATAAAAAGGCAGATGACACTTTTATGTATAAAGACTAAAATAAACAAGTTTCAAGTACATGATTACTTGTAAGTTTAGCTATTTGGACTACGTATTTGTACAATTTATTGTACAATCCATTGACACATACATAAAGAAAAATAGTTCTTATTATCAAATGCTATTGCTTTCTCTTAAATTCAAGTCTGGCCAAAGAGAGACAATGATAAATAAACATTTTAATTATGCCATTCTTATTCAAGAGTTCATAAACATATTTTAGTTTTGTTATTGTACTACATAATTATTTAGTCTGATTATATCTAATTAGTCACAATTTCTAATTACTTATATTGAGGGCCAAGCTTGAACTACATGGTTCTCCTAGCATTAACTGGCAACTTTGGAGTTTCCTCCAGGAAGAACAGCTATCATCCTGAACACCTCAATTATCATTAGGGCTGCATGGATAAACTACTGACATAATGTCTTAGCAAAGTCATATCATCAGACATTTTGCCTGAGAATTCTCAGTGAGGCTGCCAGACCTATTGAACACTGTTTCGGAGCCGTCTGGCGCCAAAAAAATTCTATAAGGGTTATTATTCAATGAATATACAGTGATATTTGTTATTTTGACATGAAACTGAATGATCATTTTAATGATTAAGTTGACTGCATAATAAGCATATCATTGATTCATCTTAAGATATATTTTATCATTCTGCATTGAAAATCTAATGCAATTGTGTCCTACTTGAATATTTCTGAATTTTAACAGTTTGCCTAAGACAGTATATATTAAAATTTATAGTTTTATTAGCCAAACAAATACTTGTATGTTTTAGAAAATCTTGGTCACTGATATAAACTTTAGAGGCACAAACTGCGTAAAATTAAAGTTAAAGATTAATTTATTTGAAATACAAATAGAAAAAAAAGTCTTTATAAGCCTTAGAGATTTTTAAATTGATAGCAAAAGAGCACAGTTTCAGGAACAATAATACAATGGATTTCAGGCTCTAATTTAGTAGGTATAAAAAGTACCACTTCTGAGAAGAACATCTGGCTGGAGTGTCTCTGAAAACTAGTTCCATAGATTTCCAGTGCTCTTCACAACATGGGAACTGATTGTGATTAATCAGGGAAAAGCCCTTCTCTAATAAGGCTCTGTCCAGTCCAATTGCTGAACATGACAGTCTTAAGAATTACACCGCCAAATGGTCTACTAGAGATGGAAGGTTGAAAGATTGGCTGAATTAAATAGCTCACCTCATGTGACCTTAGAAATGGACATTTAAATTGAAGGTGAAGAACAATCATGTATTACTGCTTCTTTGTATTTTTTTATGTATTTTGAAAGAAAAACATTAAAGCATGTTGCTTTGATACTGAATATTTCCAAGTATTATTCTGCTTAAATGCTGCAATCATTCAGGTGGCAGCCTGCGGTGTGCATCCATCCCTTCACTACTGATTACTGATAACATTTGCAGCATGAGGATGAGGGAAGGAAGTGAGTGTCTGAACATGTGAAAAATTCATTGGGAATCATGAGAGAATAGACGCTTTTATGACTTGCCTTTTTTTTTGATAAATGCCAGCTACAAACATATGTTATTGGTATATGTACTTCTAATACAAATGAATAATTTCTTAGAATAGCTTTCAATATTATTAAATAATTTGTGGGTTTTTCTCTATTTTAACACTACAGCAAAAAGTTTTAAATTGGTATGAAAATATTTTATTTTATTTTTTATTGAGGACACATCAGTGGTTTTCAGGATTCACTCCTGGCTGTGTGCTGAGGGGATCACTCTTGGTGGAGATTGGGTTAACATATGCTGTGCTGGGAGATAAAAGTAGGGTCAGTCATGTACAAAGCAAGTTCTCTGCCTGTTACACTATTGCTTTAATACTGAAATTAGTGAAGATTTTTGGTATGAAGCATCTGCCACACAATCAAAATGATGGTTCTCATTGCATGCAAAAAGCACACTATAGTCACCAAAGGAGAATACTTTATTCAAAAAAAAAAAGTATGCATATTTACTTCAGATTCTTTTGGTTTGGTTTGTTTGGTTTGGTTTTGGTTTTAGTGCCACATTCAGTGGTGCCCAGTGCTTGCTCCTAGCTCTGGATTCAGGGGACTACATTGCTAGATATCAAATAGGGACTGGCCGCGTTATGGCAAGTGACCTGTCTGCCACAGTAATTCTCTCCCCTATTACTTTTTTTTTTTTACTTTGGAAAGTTTTTTTCTATTAATGGTATAAAGGTAAATTTATTTTTATTTGTTGGACAGGATTTATAGCACTGTAGTAGGCGTTTGGTTTGCATGCAGCCAAGCCAGGACAGATCCTGTTTGATTCCCAGCATCCCATATGGTTCCTGGAGCCCGCCAAAGTGATTTCTATTTTTTTAAATTTTCTTCTTTATTTAAACATTTTGATTACATATATGTTTGTGATTAGGTTTTGGTCATGTAAAGAACACCCCCTTCACCAGTGCAACATTCCCACCACCAATGTCCCAAGTCTCCCTCCCTCCCTCCCCACCCCCACCTGTACTCCAGACAGGCTTTCCAGTTCCCTCATTCATTCACGTGATTATGGTAGTTCTCTGTGTAGTTATTTCTATAACTGCACTCATCACTCTTTGTGGTGAGTTTCATGAAGTGAGCTGGAAGTTCTAGCCCTCCTCTCATTGTCTCTGAGGATTGTTGCAAAAATGACTTTTATTTTCCTTAAAACCCATAGATGAGTGAGACTATTCTGCATCTCTCTCTCTCCCTCTGACTTATTTCACACAGCATGGTAGATTCCATGTACATCCATATAGAAAAATTTCATGACTTCATCTCTCCTGATGGCTGTATAATATTCCATTCTGTTTATGTACCACAGTTTCTTTAGCCATTCGTCTGTTGAAGGGCATCTTGGTTGTTTCCAGAGCCTGGCTATTGTTAATAGTGTTGCAATAAATATAGGTGTGAGTAAGGGGTTTTTGTATTGAATTCTTGTGTTCTTAGGGTATATCCCTAGGAGTGGAATAACTGGGTCGAATGGGAGCTCAATAAAGGTAAATTTTTATGGAAATTTTAAATTTGTTAGCAAAAATAAATTGTATCTCTCAATCATTGTATTTTTACATCATAAAACACAATATAATAATTTGAATTTAGAGATAGGCAAAAAAAGAATAAAATTTAAATGATTCATGATTTCAGTATTTATGTCACTCCTAGAAGAAATACTAATGCGTATATTTTATTTGTATATTCAAGTGCTGCTATATAACTATTTAGTCTATTATAAATCTACTTATATATTTGGCTTTTGTTTAAACATTAGGTAAATATATATTTTAAAGTTTTATAAAATCATGGCTCATTTACAGAGTAAACAAAGTATTAGCTTGTCAAAAAATGTTTACTAAATATACTCACCATTCTTGTTAGTTAACATTTTCTATTATACGCCTTTAAACATAGATTGTAATGTTTCAAAAAATATTTTTCAGACTAAATAATTAAAATCACATTTATTTATGTGTCTACATTTACATTTTATTAAAAATTACATGTTGCATCATCACATTTTAATATAATTTTTTATTTATATTTGAACAATACCTGGCACTATCCAGGGGTTAGTTCTAACCCTCTACTTAGGGATTACTCCTAGCAGTGCTCAGGCAGTCATATGCAATGTTAGGAATAGAACACAGGTTGGACACATGCAAGGTAATCATCCAGTCGATGATTTTGTCCTTGGCTACTATATTTTATTGCATGATTTATATGTTTTTGTTATTATATATATTTATGTTAAATCCACCATTTTTAATGATTTTTAGATAATTTATAAATTTGCCTTAAAATTTTAGTTTAAAGATTTTAATAGCATCTCAAAATGTTTTATGTCAATTCTACCAGTCAATGGGTTAGACATATAGTATAGCAGGGAAGGCACTTTAGTAAACCTAGATTTTATCTGAAGCACCATATGCAACCAACCCCCACCAAGCTTTGCTAAAGATGATTCCCTGGGTAAAGAGCCAAGAGTAAGCCCTGAGCACTGATAAATGTAGCCAAAATAAAACAAAACAAACCTCTGCCGCTAAAACAAACAAGCACAAAAGCAGCATTTACTAGTCTGGCAGTAACCAAATTGAAGAAAATTCTAGCAGAAAACAAAATTAGTTTTGCATAAAAATAGATACTGGTTAAGAACTCATAATTATGTCAATATCCATAAGTAATCACTGGCACTAATAATTAATGTAAAAATAAATGGAGATAATGATATGTTCTCTTTATTTTAGTATATGTGCTGCCGAAGCGAGCACGATATGTTCTCTTTATTATATAGTTCTCAATATTAAAAGAGAAAGAATAATACTATATGAAGAAAATTGTCATCTGAAGAATGAAAGAACAAAATTTATTTAAAGAAGAATCATCTGAGAATTAAAAATTAGTTAAAATAACATGAAAAGAAACAAGATACAAATTTTTAAACATCTCACAAAATGCCTATTAATTACAAAAAGTAATATGTTTATAGTTGATAAACGTGATGTGCTTCATTTTCACCAGATATCTTTATTTGTGATGAAACACTCTATTATTCATTTCCTCTGTTGCACTGTTATATTATTTCTGTACTATTCCAGCAAAGAATAATAGATTAATCTTCAATTTACTATAAGAAAACACAACAAACCCCAAATTAGTATGGTTCTAGAAACTATTTAGCCATTTATTAAATGTACAAAGATGATGACTAATAATAATAAGAAATGCTGATGAACTTTCCAGATTGGGGAAAAGAACAAAATGTAACCACTAATAAAGGGACAATTATTCTTTTGAAACTTATTGGTAGCTTAATATGTATATTGTGAAAACGTAAAAAAAACTTTGTGACTCTTGTAGAGCATATGCTTTGAATATGTAACTTCCTTGGATGAATTTCCAGAACAGTTTGGTTCCAAAAGAACTGTCTTAAATTATGATTGAGTGTCCCCACTGATTATTGGTCATTGTCTGGAGTAGCTATGTATTCTTTGAAGCATCGTGGGGCATTATGAAACAAGGTACTCCAAAACACAGAGACAATAATATAAAGCTTTAATGAAACATTTGTAAAAGTCCATTTCCTTTTTCTTCAGTATCGTTCTGAAGGTGTTATCTGAAGGTGTTGCTTCATCTAAGGCTGTAGGAGTTTCCTTTTCCATAATTTTTTAAGGTTCTAGTATATCAATATGAAAATTATAATTAATCTGAAGTGGATTTTGGAATAATATAAATGATCAGAATGTTTATTTTTCAAAGTGTCACTGAGTTACCTTAGCAATATTTCTTGTTATACTTATTTATTTGAGCTCTTATACTTACCTCATGGTAATAGTTTTTAAATGTCATTGGGAAGGATATGCTCGCCCTCTCCTTTATTTGATGCATCTACTTTTGGTTCAGGTTTAAAATTAATTTATTGCTATATTTTTTGGGGGGGTCACACCCGGCAGTGCTCAGGGGTTACTCCTGGCTCCATGCTCAGAAATTGCTCCTGGCAGGCACGGGGGACCATATGGGGCACCAGGATTCGAACCGATGACCTTTGGCATGAAAGGCAAACGCCTTACCTCCATGCTATCTCCCGGGCCCCATTTTTTGCTATATATTTTTAATAAATTTTAGTACATGTTATATTGTTGGTCTCTGTTAATTTCAATTTTTTTCAAATATTCTAATATACCAGACCCCTAAATCTTTGTTCAGTTTTTAGTCCATTTTTATATTTTTATTTATTTATATTCTGTAAGTTAATTTTTGCTACCAAATCAATAAATCTTTTAATCTCTACTTCAATATGATCTTTTTGTTCATTTTGTTGAGTTTTATCACTATTTTATTTATTCAAAATTTTCAATTATTTTCTCTCCCGCTGGTGTCTGTCTTTGTTGAAGCATATATATTAATATGTATTTGCTGAGTCAATTCTTTAAATTATTTAAATAATGCTTGTAGTTGCTTTCTCACACATTTTAAATAACTACACAATATCTATGCTATAATTGTAACTTCTCTATCATCTCATTGTGACATGATTTATGTCTTTTATCAGTGAGAAATGTATCATTCTTCGTACTGCAAGTTGAAACCTAGTCACAGTGTTTATTACATTAAGAAACTGTGTCTTGTTTAAAATTTTTATTTTAATTGACTCCCTCTGAAAGCACTCGGGAAAAACACTAACAAAGTTTTCTTTTCTTTTCTTTTTTTTAAGTTTTCTCGTTATTGAATCTAGAATACTTTGTGTTCTTTGTCCCTTTACTATCTGCTATTTGCTATTTGCTTTTTTTGGGGGGGGGTTGGTTTTTGGTTTTTGGGTCACACCCGGCAGTGCTCAGGGGTTACTCCTGGCTCTATGCTCAGAAATTGTTCCTGGCAGGCACGGGGGACCATATGGGGCACCGGGATTCAAACCGATGACCTTTTGCATGAAAGGCAAACGTCTTACCTCCATGCTATCTCCAGGGCCCCCCTTTACTATTTGCAAGATTTACTTTACAATTACTGTGAATGAAAAAAAGCTCTGACTTCCATTAGTTTTCATGTACATGAACTTAGTAGAAAACTTGCAATGCTATGTTAACAGCCTGAAAATATTTACGTGGCACAGTAAAGTGGGATTAAGCAGGTTTTGTTTGTCTACTTTTAATGTATTATTATGATGATGATCATTAACCATGTCTAGCTCTGTTCTCTGGGATTAAACCTAAAATTCCTCCCAGCAGGGGAGGACCATGAGGGGAGCATAAAATATATCAGGTTTGCTATGTGCAAAGCAAACCCTGTTATCACTCTGGTGCAAGAATAGCCTTTTTCATGGTATTTAATTTACAGTAGAGATAGAACTCTTTTAGACTGTTTCAGTTCAATAAGACGACTCTTCCTTTTTCAAATCTTTGAATAGAGGCAATAGTAAATGATGATGATGTTTCTATTATGGATAAATGATAACTTCATCAATAATTCTGGAATCAATATGAGACAAAAGAAAAAAAAGCTGTGCTCCTTGGATTCCTATGTTCCTAGACTTTAACTTCATTATTATTATTATTATTATTATTATTATTATTATTATTATTATATACTTTTTATTTTGACCATATTGGCTTACATATCTTTCACAATAATACTTTAGGTATATATTAACATTGAATCAGGGGAATTCCCATCACCAAATTTGACCTTCCTCCACCCCCATTCCATCCAGCATCCCATATTCCCCACCCATACCCCCCCTCACCCCAGGCTGCCAGAATAAATGGTCCCCACTGTGTCTAGCTTACTACTTAGTGATCATATATCTGTTTGGTCCTGGTACCCTCCCTTGTTTCCCCCTCTATTTGCGAGGTGGAACTAGATAGTCCAAGTTATGTGGTTTTGTTTGAAGAAAAAAAAAGCAAAAAAGTAGGGTAAAAATCAAATAATCTGAAAATGGGCTTGGTCCTTCTAGAGACTCTCAACCTTAGTTTGAGAGAGGACAGGAAAAAAGGAATTGAAATACCACAACAATACTAATAGAAATATCAAATAAAATATTCAGTGAGCACTACAGCACTAAAGGCAAGCACCACATAATTGTCTCGGTCCTGAAGTAAAACCATGCTGAGCACACTGACTTCAGAATCTCATAAAAGAAGGATCACATAACTGGAATATATTTCATGGAAAATTATTTAAAATTTGTTAAAAATAGATCCACAATTTATCATTATAAAATATATTATTATAAGTATTTGACATGTACACCTGATTTATATTCCCCTAAAAATCTTAGGCAAAATGGTGTTAGAACATAAAATAGTTAAAAAAAAAACCTCAACTATTGGGCCTGATTCATTTTAAGTCTTAAACCTAACTATTTCCTTTATAAATCACAATGCCATAATAAAATAAAATTTAAAAATTTTTCAATGAATACATTTATATTTTCAGCACATGAAGTATTTCATGACAACTGAGTAAAAAAAGTTGCTATACATATACAACTTAAAATACTACATTAATTTATAAATGATACTAGGTTTATTAATTATTCTTCATTGGGAAATGGTGAAGAAATATTGCAATATGAGATTTAGACTTAAGAGTTCAGACTCCCATCTCAATGTCAATATAATCGCATCTAACTGCAAGATGATTCACAGAATATATTAAATCGAAAGAATATCATGATGCTCAATTGTCTATAAAAGAAAAATGGAATTCAAATAAATAAGATGAGTTTTAGGGAATATCCATTCATAGAGTTGGTAGCGAGAGTCCCTGTTCATGGTGTAAAGAGAGTAATTTTTTTTCTTTTTTCTCTTCTTTTTTTTGTTGGGTAACTGGTGACAGAGGTTTGGGCCACACCAGGCAGTGCTGTACCAAATGTGGGTCAGCTTCATGCAATCCAAGCACTTTAAATACTGTTCCATCCCTCCTGCCTCAAAGAATATAATATATTTGAGTAAGAGCTAATAATTATTTTATGACGTGTTCTTTTTGTGTGTGTGGTTTTGGGTCACACCCGGCAGTGCTCAGGGGTTACTCCTGGCTCCATGCTCAGAAATTGCTCCTGGCAGGCACGGGGGACCATATGGGGCACCGGGATTCAAACCGATGACCTTTTGACTAATAATTATTTTAATCAAAAATCGTTCTGGGGCTGGAGCGATATTTCAGTGGTAGGATTTGCCTTGCTTGTGGCTGACCAAGGACGGACCTTGGTTCAATCCCCAGAGTCCCATTTGACCCCCCAAGTCAGGAGCAATTTCTGAGCACATAGCCAGGAGTAATCCCTGAGTGTCATTGGGTGTGGCCCCAAAACAAAAACAAACAAAAAATTGTTCTGAAGTTTGTCCCGTATTTCAGAGACATCTTAAAAGAATGTTAATTTTAATTTAGGAAAATATTTTAATTCAGTGTAGTTTACTACATCCAATTATTCCTTTCACATTTCTATTTGTTAATATATTTCTAAAAACATGACTACTTTTTTATTTTTGAAAACTTAAACATCTCCATTTCTCCTCCTTTTTGGGAAGATGTGATTACATTTTCAGTTCTTATCTCAATATGTTTTTTAAAATAATGATGCATATAACGAATATATACTCCTGCTTTTTTTAACTGTACATGTTTAAATATTTGCTTTTAAATGCTTCTATAACTGCTCAGTTGGACCAAGGAGATGACTCAAATGGCTAGAAAACTCCTTCCATGCACAATTGTACTTGTTCTATCTACTACTTCATGGCCTCCCAAGCACTATTAAGTGTGGTTCTGATGGCTTTACCTCTAATATGGTATAAAGGCTAAAATCAAATGCATACAGAGTAAAAAAAAACATTTTAAAGGCAAATAGGACTCATTTATTACCATTCTTTTTTTTACAATAAAATACGAAGGCTCTAATTTTTCAAAAACTTTGGGTTTATGACATTTTCAGAATAACTGGAACATTTCAACTTCTGGAACTTCAAGTTCTCCAATCCCCAGTGAAAAGTGGAAAGAAATATAAATTAAAATTAGTTTCAATGTGTTGCATTAATTATTCCACTTATTGCTTATTATCTTGCTTTGCGGTTTTACATTGCTCTGAACTACAGAGGAGATTAGAAAGAAAGAAGAGAATGAACTAATTAAACTTGGGCCTCTAGACTTTTTTCAAAAAATAAAACAAATCTAGATAGAAATGTGAGATCAAATTTCTACTAAGCAATAAAATAATTGTATTACAATATCAGTATAAATTGCATTTTTACACATGTATATTTATCTTGTTTTAACCTTCATGAATCATTCACGGAGAAGAAAAGTCACAGAAGTTGGAAATAAATTTGAAATCCATAGAAGTTAAGATATAATTTTAAGACTATTTTTAGGCACCTAAATCAAATTAATAAACCAAACTTTTATCCCTTTCTCTACTTCTTTACTGTCCTTCAAAAAAATAAAAGATTTTATCTCCTTTATAACTATACATCTATTAAGAGTATCTCATGTTTATTTATTTGTCATCACAAAAGCACCAGAGACCAATAGCTTGTGTCCAGAAATATCCTCAGAGGAAAATATTTATGAATTATATATGACATTCAAAGAAAAAAGAATCTTTATATAGCTTCTGAAATACTTGTCAATTCTCTTTATGAAACTGTTAACTACCAGTATCTTCATGGAAAATATATGACTGCAAAGATGTTCTGATCTGTATTTTCATATCCAATCCTCCATCCTATTTTCATAAAGTATGTACAGTAAAAGACTGACACAAATATGCTTTCTCTAGACAAATCTTGCTACCTGAAGATTACAGAGTATATATATATCAAATAAATATATCACACACTTCATATTTTTTTACACAGCTTGGTATATAAGTTGTCTCACTTTTGAGGGAAAAATTAGGAAAATACAAAATTAAATGTAGCTTCGTTCTTTTATTTTCCAAATTACTTGTTATGTAATATATAGAATCATGCTAAAAATGATAGCTCCTTTTGTGATTGTATCATTGTCTGTCTTATTTTTTTTATTTTTGGTTGTTGTTGCAGTTACATAGAAAGTCTCTTTTAAATTGCAATGATATTCAAAGTACACCAAAGAATTGAAGACTTCATCTAGCTACATAAAATATAAATTTAGTTTTAAGTGCAGGCTATCATACTTGCACATGAAAGTCTGAAATCTTGCCAATACTTGTTGTGTTCTACCAATTTGTTTCAAACAGTGCTGGGATATTAAGCAACACAACCTCTTCTGACAACAAAGGTACTATTAAGGGCTGTTGCATCAATAATGGGTGGATACAAACTCCCTAAATAATCATAGATTGGATATTGTTAGCAGTTTCAAACGCACAATTATAGCCCATTGTGTCAGTAATGTGTGCATTTAGGCCTCTTAATAGTACATATTGGCATAATGACTGTGAGATAGTGGAACTAGTTACTGAAGGCTAGATTCTCATTTCCTGGATATACTTTAGGAGAGGAAATAGCTATCTGTTTGAAATTATTTAGTTTCATTCTTACAGGAGTCAGGGGGTTGACAAATGCTGCCTCTAGTCGGCCCTTCTGGCCCTATATCATTAGAAAAAAATACTGATCTGTTACTCAAGTTCTTCTCAACCTTGCTTCAAAAATGCAGAAGCTCAATTTAGGATGTGCATATGTGACATTTGTCTCAATTCAAATCTAATTCTCTGAAAAGTGTAAAATCTATGCATAGGTCTCTCCGCACTGCTATTGTCATTCCCTAATAGGCTAGCCATAATCTCTAGCAACAGAAAGCACTTCTATGAGAGGAACTAGGAATTAATTTGTTTCCTGCTTAGCATGAGTAATTCAGATCTAATTTCATACTAAAGGGTCAAATGGTCTTCATTAAAATGCTTACCTGGAGCCCATTTCCCAAATCTATTTTTATTTATTTTTGTATAGCATTATTAGCATGATAGCTATCTTTTTTGCAATTTTAGGTAATGGTATTCATAATATAATTAATGAGAGGGCTGCATGCTTGCAATGTTTTAATATCCACCCTCCACAGGTGTTTCAGTTTCATCCTACCAACCAGAAACAATGTCCTCCTCTAACTATAGAAAGCTCAGTCCTGTATATCAGTTCTGAGGTTCCATAGCCTTTGTTTATTAATATAGTCACAAATATGCTATTATAAATCAATACAAAACCCCTGACACATTTTCAAAAATATAACTACTTTTCTTATATAATATAGTAACATAAAAGCACACTAGAACATCAAATGTTTCCTGTTCACACATTTATTTTTCAGACAAGCAGTTCTTCTCTTTGCAATAGATTGTACTACTTTTATGCCATTAGATCAGTGCTGAATTTATCATAAAGCACAGCAAAACTCAATGACAAATAACAATGAATACTTTGATTAGAAACCCAATTGATTATGTGCAAAGTAAGTGCCTTTTCTATTATATGATCTTTCTAGCCCCAATTATCGATATTTTAATTACATAGATCTGGATCACTCCCAAATATTTAGGCCTCTCCTATTACCAGAGTGAAGTTCCATACATTCTGTTCTCTGAGATTACAACATTCTGGTACTGTTCCTGTAACAACTGCCTGTCCCAGTTTAGAATGGTCTGGTCTTATCACTATACCATCTGTCCAATATATGCACTATTCTGTAATCTGTGACTGGTATCCTTTATCCTGTATTATTTTTCTGGGACTTGCTATTCTATTATATGCTACTGGATCTCTGAGGACGTCCTCCAGCCACCATTAATCTGCTTCCCTATCCCCTTGGCTTCTTTGGTTTTGCCTATGTCCATGGCATATGTGTGAGCACCTCTGCTGACAAGCCTTCTATCTGGCACAGATGAAGGGACAATTAGAGGTTGCCTAGTCAGTGAGCTTCCTTTTATCGCTTATTATCTCACTGGCCATCTCATTTTAATTTTTGATTATATACCTTTTCAGCAGGTGTGATTTTTAATGGCTCATTAAATTAAGTTGATCATCTGGTGCTCTTTTCTCTGCTTCCACCATAACAAAGTAATTTCTTTAAGAGAAATACAGCCTTATTTAATCTTTATTTCTGTTTTTGTTTTGGCTTTTTTTAGGGTATTTGGCCATATCCAACTGTACTCAGGACTTACTCCTGTTTCTTGTATTCAGAAATTATTCTTAGTAACACTTATGGGACTATATACAGTATCAAGTATCGAATTGAGCATAAACTTAGATCTAACAAGTTCAAAGGAAGACAATAAACTCAGAAATACTTTTCCACTGTAATTTAGTGAACTTGATTAAATATTTTTATATATAATTTTGATGTGTAAAGTACTGCACATTCACTGTCACCAAAGTGCCCAAGACCTTTCACTACTATACTTTTAAATTAGTTTAATTTCCAATAATATTATTAATGTAACTTCTTATAACATGCCAAATATTTTCATATTAAAGGTATTTATTTCTATGACATTCAAGAATGCTCCAATACCCTTACCTTATTGCAAAGTGCTTTCCCTAACATCATAAGTTTACATTTTTCTGATACATGTCTCAGGATACTATTGAATGGAAATTTGCTACAATAATCTTGTTTGTTTCATACACTATAACCCCTTTTTTTCTTAAAATAAAAGCATAATGATAATCACATCTACATATTTTATCCATGTCATTTTTTAAGTTTTTAGACTTAATTCTGATACCTTCACAATATTTAAGCAACATTTTTTCATTCAATTTCCAATACTCATAAAAGAACTATATTACATTCTGACATACTGAATTAAAATCATTTAGAAAATATTGTGAATCCAAATTAAAAGTCATCTAAAAAAAGTTTTGCAGCACTAATAGTGACAATAATTCAAAAGACAGTGACAAATAAGATGCATAATAATGTTGAAATATATGCAACTAAAGAAATCAGCATTAAAAAAAAACCCTCCAATACATTGAAATGTTGAACCATAGCATTTAAAAACTAATTGTGAACCCCGATTTAATAAAAGTATGCTATATCAAATGTAGATATTTTTTCTTTGAATTATGGGCTACATCCTGTGGTGCTCAGCTCTTACTCCTTGCTCTGAGATCAGAAATCACTCTTGGCCAGCTCAGGGCACCGTATGAGATCTTGGAGTTTGAACCTTGGTCAGTCGCATGCAAGACAAATGCCCTACTCAATGTGCTATGGCTCAGGCCCCAAATGTAAATAATTTTTACAACTAATTAGCAATAGTAAATAATGTTTTTTATTTGGTTTTCGGGGCCACACCCATTTGATCTCAGGGGTTACTCCTGACTAAGAGCTCAGAAATTGCCCCTGCCTTGGGGGGACAATATGGAATGCTGGGTAATCGAACCCTGGTCTTTCCTTGGCTAGCGCCTGCAAGGCAAGCACCTTACCTCTAGCACCACCTCGCCAGCCCCATTTTTATTTTTAAATAAGACAAACATATTTTCCAAAGAGCTACAAAAGTAGCCACAAGGTATACGTATCCGACATCATCAAAAGGGAAATTAAAATCAGTGGAGAAAGGGAACACTTGTTTTCTATTAATGTAAATATTTATTAATGCAGTGATTATAAAAACAAATTATGGTTTCTCAAAAAATAAGACTAAAGTGATCATATAATTCAGCAGTTATACTTCTGGATTATAATCCAAGAGAAGTAAAGGTCTATTTTTAAATAGCTGCATGCCCGTTATTCCAAAAGAATTTGAAATGGAAAAGGAAGACTTAAAAAAAAATTAGCATCCCTCTCCCTCTCTGCTTTAGGGCTGCTAAAGAAATTTTGCAGCTTTGATAGAATGGAGAATATGATATCATTATATCTTGGGAATTTAAAAAATAGCAAGCAAAGAATTGTGCCATTTTATTGACCTTTATAATATAAACATTAGAAAGTGGAACATGTGACTATGTTTTAATTAGTCTATTGATATTTGACATTGTAGAAAAGATTCAGAGATGCTTTAAATGTGGGAGATAAATTAGAAGATTTAATTTTTGTTTGGAAAAAACTTACATTTTTATGGTTTCTTCAATAAATTTATACTTTATTTCTTAATTACAAAACTATAAAAATTATCTTTTTTTTTTTTTTTTTGGTTTTTTGGTTCACACCCAGCAGTGCTCAGAGGTTACTCCTGGCTCCATGCTCAGAAATTGCTCCTGGCAAGCACGGGGGACCATATGGGGCACCGGGATTCGAACCCATGACCTTTTGCATGAAAGGCAAACGCCTTACCTCCATGCTATCTCCCGGGCCCCTATAAAAATTATCTTAATGTATCTAGAACCAATACAGAATGTTCACTTGAACAAGTAGTCTAAAAATCACATTAATTAGTCATAATTATCTCTTGCTATATTGATAACATTTATTTAAATGCTAATGACACTTGAATTAGCTTAATTTTTCTTATATAGCTAGCTGTAAGATGTATGGTGGAGCCTGTCTCTTTAAATTTAAATAGATTCTATCTAGATAGCTATCAGATTCCGAATATTCTTATTTTGTAAATTTGAAAAGTCAAATGATACTAACGAGGCTTTTTGTTATGTTGTGTTTTCAACATCCCTTTCCCATAACGATTTGTTTTTCTTGAGAAAACCATAATTGGATAAAAATGTAAACTCACATTACTGATTAGCTATTGATAGTAGTTATATAAAAAGTGTTACTATGACAAACTCCCAGGAGTCTGATTTTAAGTCTCAAATGATCAGCTAAAGAAACAACAACTAATATAATGACAAAGGAAAAGTTCATAAAGTAAAAAAATATACAGATGTACATAATAGAAAAAACAACAATACAAGCATGACTCTTGAAAATAAATATATTATTTTATTTTATTTATTTTATTTTATTTTATTTTGGTTTTGGGGTCACCCCTGGTAGCAGAGGCCTTACTCCTTGCTCTGTGCTCAAGTTTTACTCCTAGAAGTACTCAGGAACCAATATGTGGCTTTAAAAAAAGCAAACCTGGCTTATGTGTGTAAGACAAATTTATTACCCTTTGTACTATCTCTCCATGCCTCTGTAACAAAACACAATACAGGAATTAAGGCTTTTCCCTTATACACATACACCCAATCAATTTTATCCCTAACTCTATATTTATACTCTCCAGGTTTGATCCCTGAACACAGAACTAGTATTAAGTTAATACCAAGTTTGCCCCCCCACACACAATAAAATAAAATAAAACATTAAAAAATAGTGATTATTCATTAATAAAAATTATAATACTTATTATAAGGGATAGACTTACATTCTTTTTTTCTATAAAACTGGTACAAATGTGGCATTTATAAGTATCATATTTGGGGATAGTGCTAGATTGTCATGCACATGGGATCCTTCTGCTTTAGGTCACCTGGGGGTTAGAAGCAATAGCTATGAATGGAATCTCCAGCATCAGCTAGATCTCCTTCAAGGCAGATGAGAATAAAAACATCACCATGGTGGGGCAGGAGCAATGGCACAGCTGGAGGGTGTTTGCCTTGCATACAGCTGACCCAGGATGGACCTTGGTTAGATCCCCAGCATCCCATATTATGGTCCACCAAGCCAGGAGCGATTTTGAGAACATAGTCAGGAGCAACCTTGTGCGTCACCTGGTGTGGTCCCCAAACAAACAAACAAAAATCACCATGGTAAAGGGAATATGACTTTTGGAAAATGTGATGGAAATTTCCTCACGTGCAAAGCCTCCGTACTATTTGGGTCCCTTTGGGGCCTCAATTTCAGATGAAAAATAGATGAAAAGAAAAGTAGTTAAGAAGCTGGCATTGGAGGAAGCCAAGAAACTGTCTGAAACCAAAAAGGAATAAAGCAAAGCAACTGTATCAGTTGACCAGAGTTATTTATTGAGAGAGACTATCAAGTGAGAGAAATGCTCAAAGGCAAAATACCTGGCCAAGTTGCTGGAAAAGAAAGATAAACATGAAGATGCAGGTTGCATTTTACAAAGAGCAGAATGGAGGAGAGACACTCAGTATTCTACGAAGTCACCACTGAGCTGTATGAGAAGGCCACAGAAGAGGTGGATGGAAAGTTGAAGTATGTTGAATCTCAGGCCATCTATGGCATCTGCAGGCCCAGATCCTCAGTGTTACCTCCAGAACCTCCAGCGAACTCTCATCTACACTGCTTTGGCTAGCTAGTACCTGCACTGTGTGGATCACACCAAAGGGCAGGGCATGATTGAAAAGGAAGGATAAATTCTACTGTTAGAAGAAGCCGAACTTCTTTATTGTTGGTTTTATATAAAATATAAAGTCTAAAGTTCTAATTTCGGGGTGAGACTTTTCTCAGTCTGGAGCCTGAGGTGGGG
>PVKC010000824.1:0-58632 GCA_004027635.1 Crocidura indochinensis | reverse complement strand
AGGTTAAAATTAAAGAATTTTATTACCAAACTATCTGCTTTATTTAGAAGCAAGAATTATACACCTCTTTGGTTGCTGAAAATTATTCTTGAATTTTTAGCTCATACACCTATTGGCTTATACGTTATATTAGTATAATATATATTAATGCTCATTTTATCCAGCTAAAATTTTTCTACAGTTCAACTAAACCTCTCTACACAATACATATACACACACATACACACACACACACACAGCAGAAAGCTTTTAGAGAAAATATACTGAGTTCACTGACATAAGTAGGAGTTTTAAAAAGAACAAGCAAACGATTTCAGCACATTTTGACCAATTTTATAGACCTTTCCCATTTCCTCACAACCCACACAAAACCCACACCATGTCTTTTTATCACAAAGAATCTACACTCAGAGTTTGAGTTAGTCTTATAATAACTTTTGCAGGCAACTTTTGGATAACCATCCAAAACCAAAAATCAGATCAGCCTTTGGCCAGGTAATACAGAAGTTACTAATAATTTTATCACTGATATTTTGATTAAAAAATCAATGAAAAAATCAATTACATTTCATTATGAATTCAAACTGTTTTCATCTAATTTAAAGTGTCCAAAGAGTAAATTGCATGAGTCTATTCATAATTAAAGTAGAAATAATTAATATTCTCAAACATAATGTTTATTACCTTTTCAAAATGATCTATTTTCTTTTATATGAGGGTTAAATTAAAAGCATACAAAACTTTAAGTCTCTTTTATTACTATCATAAGTTGCCCTCACAATCAAATGGAAGCCTGCTTAATATTTCTATCACATTTTATTGAAGATTAATTAATTCTTATAATGTCCTCAATACAACTAATCTTGATAACTGGTGCTTGAGATTATGAAACGCTAATGCTTTTGTTTTCATAAATAGAGTGCACTCTAAAGAGGAATGTAGAATTTTATATTTGGTATTCAAATTCCTTGAAGATGGGCAAAAATAATTTTAAAAAATAATAGATGTTTATATAATATAGATGTTTATATAATATAATTATATATATATATTGGTTTTTTGGGCCACACCCAGCGACGCTCAGGGGTTACTCCTGGCTATTCGCTCAGAAGTCGCTCCTGGCAGGCACGGGGGACCTTATGGGGAACCGGGGGATCGAACCACGGTCCGTCCTAGGTTAGCGCAGGCACCTTATCTCCAGCGCCACACCCGGCCCCAAATATAATTATATAATATAGATTAACGTACAAATTTAGTCCCAATATATAATTATATCAGCCAACCAATGTTTACCCCAATTCTAAATATCAATATATAGGAGCTTTGAGTCTCTGAAATGAACTTTAGTAATAATTTATATTGGTAAAATAATAGAGGATATTAAATGAGTATTTCTCAGCCAAAGACCACACAGCGTTCTGATACCCAAGTGGAGAATAGGTGGAAATTGCACAAATAGAAGACACAGCATAACACCAGGGGCCAAAAGGTAGAACAGTGGTCACAGGAAAGAAACATGATTAGAAACAGGGCAGGATCAGATAAAGGTTGAGAAACACTACATTAGTCAGAAGCAAATATTCACTTGTGCTCTAAATACTTTCACCTCTTTTGATAATGTCAATAAACAATTCTTTTTTTATATTTTATTTTAACACCTTGATTACATACATAATTGTGTTTGGGTTTCAGTCATGTAAAGAGCACCACCCATCACCATGGAACGTTCCCATCACCATTGTCCCAAATCTCCCTCCTCCCACCCACCCCCCGCCTGTACTCTGGACAGGCTCTCCATTTCACTCATACATTCTCATTATTAGGACAGTTCAAAATGTAGTTATTTCTCTAACTAAACTCATAACTCTTTGTGGTGAGTTTCGTGAGGTGAGCTGGAACTTCCAGCTCTTTTCTCTTTTGTGTCTGAAAATTATTATTATTATTGCAAGAATGTCTTTCATTTTTCTTAAAACCCATAGATGAGTGATACCATTCTGTGTTTCTCTCTCTCTCTCTGAATTATTTCACTCAGCATGATAGGTTCCATGTACATTCATGTGTAGGAAAATTTCATGACTTCATCTCTCTGACAGCTGCATAGTATTCCATTGTGTATATGTACCACAGTTTCTTTAGCCATTCGTCTGTTGAAGGGCATCTAGATTGTTTCCTGAGGCTTGCTATGGTAAATAGTGCTGCAATGAATATAAGTGTAAGGAAGGGGTTTTTGTATTGTATTTTTGTGTTCCTAGGGTATATTCCTAGGAATGGTATAGCTGGATCGTATGGGAGCTTGATTTCCAGTTTCTGGAGGAATCTCCATATGGCTTTCCATAAAGGTTGAACTACACGGCATTCCCACCAGCAGTGGATCAGATTTATGGGACACAGCAAAAGCAGTACTGAGAGGAAAATTTATAGCTGTGCAAGCACACATCAGGAAGGAAGAAGGGGCTTACCTGAGTAGCTTAATGACGCAGCTTATAGAACTAGAAAGTGCTCAACAAAAGGACCCAAATATAGGGAGGCAGAAGGAAATAACAAAGCTGAGAGCAGAAATCAATGAAGTGGAGACCCAAAAAACAATCCGAAAGATCAACGGAAGCAGAAGTTGGTTCTTTGAAAAAATAAACAAGATTGATAGACCACTGGCAAAACTAACAAAGACAGAGAGAGAGAGAAACTTGATAACTCGTATTAGGAATGAAAAAGGAGAGATCACTACTGATATGGCAGAGATTCAAAGGGTAATCAGAAACTACTTTGAGATGCTCTACGCCACTAAAAATGAGAACCTGGAAGAAATGGATAAAATCTTGGACTCTTACAATCTTCCACGGTTGAAGGAAGAGAATGTAGCATATCTAAACAATTCTAATAAATAGTACTTATAATGGGAGGTACTGCTCTAAGAGTTTTATAAATGTTCACAACAACCTTTTAGATTAGGTTACTCCATTTTGCATATAGCAAAAGAGGCTTCCTGGGTTCTGGAATCTGTGTGTAAGTCTGCTAGTCTGCCTCTCAATATTAAAAAAAGTATTTCTATATTTGGAGCCTAATTTAAAACAAAGGACAATATAGCTTTTAGAACCAGGATGCAGTTCTCTTCCCGCATCCCTACCCTGCATCCCATATGGTTCCCCAAGCCAGGAACGATTTCTGAGTGCACAGCCAGGAGTAACCCCTGAGCATCACCATGTGTGCCTCCCCCCAAAAATAAACTTTGATATCTAAATTCATTTGTATTGAATGCACACAGATATTTAAGGACTCCCAACCCCTATCTTTTGAGCTCAGGTGCCCTCCCACTGTACACCAAGCTCACTTTCTCCTATGCTAGCATTTATTACAGTTTCATTATACTAAATATTAAGTTATATAAAGGCAGAAAGTACATCTTACTCACAGTTGTAGCTCTAGCCCAGTGTACCTGAATAGATATAATATCAAGTCTGTGATATTATAAATAATGATTCCTCAACAAGTATGTAAAGAAAAATCAGAAATGAAAAAATAAAGTATATGAAAATATGTTTGAGACTTTATGGGCATATTATTGTAGAAATATTAATGACTGACCCACTCCCATTTCATATAGAGTTTAATTTTTGAGGGGTTTTGAATTTGATCTTAAAGAATGTCAGGACAACTGGAATGATCATTTCCAGCTAAAAGTCAAGGAAAATTTACCAAGAAACTGTATTAAAGAAATTTTAATAGAACCTTATAGAAAACAAGCTAGCATATTGCTCTTCAGAAGAGATGACATGCTTTTATTTTCTGAAGAGGACATCAAAACTACTTATCAGTTTAGTAAATGATTTTAAGACACATTTCATGGACCATTTTAAGTACTTCCAGGAAAATTCATTAGAAGCGCGATCATTTAAATTTAACTGTTTTCATTTTTGTGGGCTTTTTTGGTTTGTTTGTTTGATAGGTTGGTTTTCAGCCACACCAGGTGATGCTCAAGGGTTACTCCTGGCTATGCGCTCAGAAATCGCTCCTGGTTTGGGGGACCATACGGGACGCCGGGGATCAAACTGAGATCCTTCCTAGGCTAACACAGAAGGCAGATGCCTTACCACTTGTACCACTGCTCTGGCCCAAATTTAACTGTATTTTATAACCAATACAAACTACTACAGCATTTCTAAAATAATTTATTTTTATAATTGGAAGAATTAGTTTTAAATTCATACTAACTCCAACTAAGTAAAATTCTGTAAGAAAAATGGTGATATATGTGCCTTCATTTAATAAAATTCACTTTCACAATGTGCTAATGATATGTCTTTATTGTGATAGCTACTCTAGGGGGCTTACATACATAAATTATTTGTCTGCCAGTAAAATATGTCAATAATTCTCATATGTTTTTAAATTTAATGTTATAGAGTTCTAATTTACACGAAAACGAAAAGTTTTGGCGAATGAATAATTGAGTCTAATTTTAATTTTTTTTAATTTAAGGCTCCATGATTTACAGTACTTTTTAAAGCAATGTTTTAGGTCTATAATGTGTTACAACACACCCACCTCAGGAATCTCAACATCCCTCCAACTTTGTCTTGGTCCTTCTTACTCTCCACTCACACTTTCTCAGCTAACTCAGTTCTAGCGACATTCTTGAAATTCGTTATCTTTGAACATTCTTTACTTTCTAAGTGTCTTTATGCTCCACATATGAGAGAGATCACTCAGTATTTTTCCTTCCTTTAGCTCATTTTTTGATCATGTCATCCTCCAGCATCATCCAGGTAACAGTGAACTGAAGCATTTCATCTTTTCTTAGAGCTGAATAGTATTCCATTCTTTAGATACCACAAAATTTTATTTTCTCATCAGTTATTAGGCACATGGGTTGTTTTTAGTTCTTGACTATTGTGAATAGCATTGCCAATGAACATAAAACTGCAAATATTTTTTCTATTTAATGATTTTGAATATTCAGAGCAGAAGCCAAGAAGTAGAATTGCTGGATTATAAAAAGAAGTTCACTTCTTAATCTTTTGAGATTGTTTCATATTATTTTCCATAAAAACTGAAGCATATGACATTTCCACCAGTCCTTTTGCTCCCCCATCCACACTAACACTGATAGTTACAACTCTTGGTGAGGCTATATGTTTAGGTTGAGCCACACCGAGGATTGCTCTCTTTGTTCAGGCCTTACTCACTTTATACTCAATGATCACTCTGGTGGTGCTCAGGAGACTTCTGGAATGCCAGGAATGGGAATTGTATTGGTGATGTGCAAGACAAGTGCCCTAACCATTGTACTATCTCTGCAGTCTCAGTTTCTACTCCTTGATATGTGCCAGTCTCACTAGTGTGAGACATCTGTCTTATTGTCATTTTGATTCATAATTCCTTGATAAGTGATGAAGAGTACTTTTTCATATACATTTTCTTCAGCTCTATAATGTTTTTTTTTCAGGAAACATAAAGGTCATCTTAATTAAGACCTTTATAAATTAAAAATTAAGGTTTACTAGGGTTCTCTCAACTAAGTTGCTGATGGGATTGTTAGTTGAATTTTTTTTGGTCAACTTTTAAGAGTGCTTTATAAAGATTTATAAAGCAATTTTAAATATAAGACCTTTATCATATATGTAATAAGAGAATATTTTTTCCCATTTAGTGAGGAGACTGCTTATTCTAGTCATGGTTTATTTTGTCTAGGGGCAACAGCTGGCAGAAGTTCAGTGCTTACCCCTGAGTCTGTGCATAATGACACTCCTGGGGATGACATGTAGTATCAGAAATCAAACTGAGGTAGTACAGTGCAAAGGATGTACTTTTGTATCTGGTTTTTGGCCAGTGTTATCCAGTCATTGAAGATGTTTATGGGATAAGATCATGGCAAGTTCTACCTAGGTTTTCTTCAATGTTGTCATTTTAAGAATTCAAGTTAAATATTCAATATCAAAAATAACTATCAAAGACTTTAATCCACTTTGAATTGGGATCTTTGTGTGATAATGGTTTAGATTCTTTTTTTTTTTTTTGTCTTTGGGTAAACAGTCTTCCTGCCGCCATTTGTTGAAGAGGCATATCTTGATCTACTATATATTCTAGTTCCCTTTAAAAGATTAAGTTACCCATAAATATAAGGGTCTGTCTCTGGGCTGTAAATACTATTTCATTGGTTTAAGAGTCTGACTTTATTCCACCAGACAGTTTTTATTACTATAGTTTTAAAGTATGATTTAAATTTAAAGAAAGAAAAGCCTTCTATATTGTTTATCCCAAGACTGCTTTTGATAGTCAGGGAATATTACTGCTTCATATAAACTGTAGTGGATTTTTTTAGGTGGGGTCCATGTCTTTTAAAATTTTCATTTTAATGGAAACTGCATTGAACCAGTGTAAGTGATTTGGATAAAATGGTTAATTTCACAGTGTTAATACTTCCAATACAGGAATCAGAAACATGTTTGTATTTTGTTTTATTTTTTGTTCACTTTAATAATGGTTTACTGCTTCCTTTGTATAAATTTTTAACCACTTCTGTTAAATTGATTCCCAGGCATTTGATTTTGAGCCACAATTGTAAATAGAACATATTTCTCTCTCAGCTACCCCATTATTTTCACATAGAAATCAAGACATTTCTTTGTATTAATTTTGTAGCCTGATGCCTTACTGTATATCTTTATTGTTTCTAGAAGTTTTATGATGAGTCTAAGCTTGCTAAGTATAAAATAAACTCATTTAGCGATATTGTCATTCTCGAATGAAGTTCTTTAATATCTTTTTCTTGCCTAATTTCTATGGCAATAACTTCCAAGTCCATGTGTGTTTTTAATAAGCAACATAATTTAAATTTTTTCTCCCTTATTTTTTTATTGTTTCTTTGTTTGGGGACCACATCCAGCAATGTGTAGGGCTTACTTCTAGTTCTGTGTTCAGGGATCACTCCTGGTAGGCACAGGGGAATATGAGGTTCCAGAGATCTGCCTCATGCAAAGCAAGTGCCCTGATTACTGTCCTATCTCTCCAGTTTATAAAACTTCTTAATGCATCATGTGCTTTTTAATTGGTGAGGTGAGGACAAATATTTTTTATTTATTGTCATTACTTCATAGAAATTATGAGCATTTGTGAATCTTCTCTTACTATTTAAAGGAAAACATTTAGTGATATTGAAAAGCTGACTTAAAAGTCATAAAGCTCTTTAACTTCTACTAGTCTGTAAAGCTTTGTATCAACCCTTCAAAACTGAATGAAAACCTAAGTCAACATTAACAAATATTCTTATAAAGATAATAATTTCATTGTTTTTTAGGTTCAACCATTCTCTTTTGTTGTTGTTGTTTTACCATTTTTTTTCTGCCACACCTGGCGACTCTCAGGGGTTACTCTTGGCTATGCACTCAGAAATCACTCCTGGCTTGGTGGACCATATTGGACGCCAGGAATCAAACCGAGGTCCGTCCTGAGTCAGTCACTTTCAAGGCAAACGCCCTATCACTGCACTATTGTTCTTTTCTGTACAGTTTCATTTGATATGCTGTGACTCTTAGGGGATTCTATAAAAGTTTCTTCATTGATTTTACTGTTCTCTAGTTCAATCTCTGGGTTTTGTAATTCTGATTAAAATGTGCCTATGAGTTCTTCAATTTAGATTTATTTCTGAAACTGAGTTTTTTTTCTTTAGAATAGGTAGTTGTCTCCTCAGTTTAGGGGTTCTCAGCTACAATTTCATCAGCGAATACTTCCCCATTCTCATTTCTCTTTCTTGGGGACTCACAACATTCTAATGGTTTTCTATTAAAATTATTCCATAATTTTCTAACATTGCCTTTGTTTTTTTTTTTTACTTTTTTCTTTATTGGTCATTTCCTGCATCTTATCCTCCCAACACTCTGATTCATTCCTTGGCTTATGTCACTCTATTTCTCATACTTGTGCTGAGTATTTCAGTTCTCCTATTGTGCACTTCAGTGACTTCTGACTGCAATGTTTCATATCCTCTTTCATACTCTCTTTCTTTGTTGGAGATATATTCAATCATTCCCTTCAATTTCTGAAAAAAGAAATAACTTACCATGGTTACTTTGATGTCATCGTTTGTGCATCAAAAAGCTCAGGAATGCTTATTAATTCTTCTGCACAATGAAGGTTAGTGGTAAGGGTGTGGTTTAGTGACACATAGGTAGTAATGTAAGGTTTGCATTCACCAATTCCAAGTAGTGCTAAATAGTTGCATTTATGTTACATGCAACCACTGCTAAGACTATTATAGCATAGATCAGATTTACTTCCCAGCTTTCACAGTTTTAGTGCTTTGACCTGTTTTTGGCATACCAGAAACAGTCCTCGTTATTTCTCAAATCAACTTCTGAGACTGGAAAATGCCTTTACTCAGAGCACTATAAGGGAAATGATGGTATTTGCTTCCACATGATAATATCTGTGTTTTTTTCCTGACATCTCATGGCTTTGCACCTTGTCACAATGACCAGCTTTGATCCTTCCAGATATTTGAATCAGACTCATGATCTGGTCATCAACCATTCATAACATTATGTTAGGAAGCTCCTAGTGAGAAAATTCTCCCAGAGCTATTCAATGGCTACAACCATTACTTCCTGTTGAACAGCTTGCAGAAAGTTTTGGTTGTCTCAATGCTATTGTTTATATTTATTTAGTTGGTTCATTTGTATTTTTAGGGTTATTTTTGTTCATTTGTTTCATGATTCACAAAGTACTTCTCTTTGACATTTTGGTTCCAAATAATTCCATTGTTTATCTTTAAATTGTATAAATTGTATAATATATATACATCTTTACATCTGTGTCATTTATATTAGTTTGATGACAGGAACACATGTAAGTATGTTTATTTAATATATACATATATATGTGTGTATATACATATATAGTTTGAGAGTTCCACGTATTTTATTTTGGTTGTGTTCATTTGTTTGTTTTTATCTATTTTGTTAGTTGATTCACCAAAATTTAGTACAAGGTTTTAGTACTTAAATATGGCTGGCTGATTCATAAAATGAGAAACCTGAATTGACATTAGAATGACATTTCCCTCCTAGATCACAGCTCTGATGGATTAAGAACTAGGACTTCTGAAACTCTTGGGCTGGATGTATTTCCTGGCATAAATTGTATGTGAATATACATTGTTTGAATGGATAAATAACCTCAAAATCTCTATCTCTTAGATTAACATGTCCAGAGATACCACCAAGAAGATAGTTATTTGGCTGTCAACCTTATCATAACCATTTCAAAATGCAGAAAACTATTGAGGTTTCTAAGGTAAATACTTTAAAACTAACAATGTAGTTAACAAAGACAAACCACTTTACTCACAGCTATAAAATTCTATGAGAGGTCCTTGATGCCCTTAACTTTCTATCACTACTTTTTCCCTATTTAAAAACATTTTATGATATCATTATAAGTTAAAATATAATTAATTACAATTATAATTCTGCTTATCTGCCAGCTTAAATTTCTTTAACAATGTTTGCTTATTCAAGCTTATCTTCTGCTGACAATTTTGATATAGTATAATACAAAATCTGAACCCCCAAGTTATACTGTACTGAATTTTTTTTATTATGATACGTATTTGTTGTGATTCCCAAGCATGCTGTTAGTTAAAGCAGGGGAAATACCTTTTTCATATTGTTCCTAATCTTAATTAGATGCACATGAATAAATCTAGTGCTTCAGGGGAATGTTTGGGAAAAAAATATACTACAAAATAGGGGAAAGTAAACAGACTGGTGGGAAGTAAAGAATTCCAAGACTTCAAGTGGAAATTGAATTAAACATCCAAGAGAAATGAGATGCTCTCCTTTTATTCTGCATTCTTAATAACCACCTTTATACCTAAACAACAATCTCTACTGGTGCAAATCTGACTGCTCAATCTTCTGTAACATTCATCATGTGATTACTGCTATTCAGCCAACCGAAGATTTATACCTAGGCCACTTAATTGTTTAAGAACACTAACACTATTGAAGACATTTCATGCATAATATCACTTTACCTTCTTACAGTACCCACTTCTTGACCACAGTGATCATTTCCATCTATCATTGTCAGAGTGATCTCTTCTCTGACCTAATTTCACTCCCCTACACTTTGTGGCAAGTTTCCAATCATGGACCAGTCCTCCTGGCCCTCATCTCTATTACCTTTTGGTCGTCTTAACTTACTAATTTTTTAATATTTCATAAGTCTATATCTATTCCTCTACTTCTGACTCATTTCATTCAACATAATGTTCTCCATATACATCGATGTATAAGCAAATTTCATGACTTCATTTTTCCTAACACTTGCATAGTAGTCCATTGTGTTGATGCACACCCCCTTTTTGAATCCATTCTTCTATTCTTAGACACTTGGCTGTTTCTCAGATTCTGGCAATTGTGAATAGTGCTGCAATGAACATAGGAAAGCAGATGCCTTTTCTGCATTATGTTTTGGGGCCCCTAGGGTATATTCCCAAGAGTAGTGTTTTAAGAACAACTTTGTAACTATACACCTTCCAGTGATTCAATTAATAATTTATTAATTAAATAATAAATAAAAAATTTAAAGTACACTAATGAATACTTTCCCTGCTTCTCTCCCAGCAGGAATTATCAGTATGACACTTTACTCACTAACATTAGTATTCCCTTTTTCTTTTTGTCTTAAGCTTATTATGTCTGGATCTAGTTTGTTTGTTTGGTATCAGTGAAACAAAAAATTGAAACCTGTTGGGAACAATGAAAGAGGGTAAAATAAGCAATAGGATAGTGCAACTAATCATGTACCTTCATCTGAAAGGCAACAAGATTTTGTGTAAGCTATAATAGTCAAATATCTTTAAGTTCAGATATTGCTTGAGAGCTATACATATATATATATATATATATAAAAGCTTGCTATTCTTACTTTTACTAACCAAATCAATAGAGGAAGTTGATAAATATATCTAAAATTGTTTCCATTTTCATCTGCAAAATGACTATAAGTGTAATGATTTCCATCGACGTTTCTTATTTATTCTGAATAATATGAGTAATGTGTGTCAAATTACTAGCAATGACATTTCCACATCACACTTTTCTCAAACAATAAATGTACACTTGATTCTAAAATACAAATACTTGAAAATATTTAAGTATTTCTTTCTCTCGCCCCCTTCTTCCAAATCAAATTGTACATAAAATTACGAATGTAGGTTGGTTAGAGAATTTCTTTTTTTTTTTTTTTTTTGGTTTTTCAGGTCACACCCAGCAGTGCTCAGGGGTTACTCCTGGCTCCGTGCTCAGAAATTGCTCCTGGCAGGCACGGGGGACCATATGGGGCACCGGGATTCGAACCGATGACCTTTTGCATGAAAGGCAAACGCCTTACCTCCATGCTATCTCCTGGGCCCCAAGGTAGAGAATTTCATTCTTCATGAAATGTTCTCACTTTATCTTTTAGGTCAAAATACTAATAATTAGCATTAGAATACAATCAGCATGTTTCAATATATCACAAATGCCAACACCATAATAATTCAAATTTTTACATTTTTATGATTATTATCACAGAAAATATAATGATGTCCTCTGTCATGAACTTATGTTGAAATGACTTACAGTAAACCCACAACTTTCTCACCCACACCAGAAAACCTAAGCATAGTGAATCTTTAGGGTTTCATTTATTTGGTTATTTTCAAGACATTTAATCATTTATAATTAATAACTGAGGAAATCAAATTTTGTTTGATTTTTGTTCTAGTCATTTTTAGCTTCACTTCAACAAGATCATCATTGCATTTGTCTTTAAAAACTTATCTTGCAAAGCCAGTAAAATACTCCATTCCTGAAGCTACAGATTTTCCATTTATAGTTTTTCATTAAACCTCTTAAAGGTAGGTATTTCCTCCAATTAAATATTTAAAACATAGATCCTTTATAAACTAGTGTCTTATTAATTCAAATAGGTAATTATTTATACTTTTAAATCCTTTCTAGTTGGATTTGAGTTGGCCCATAACAAAAACATATAAAGATTAAGATTTTTTTTAAATAAATTCAACTACACCACATGCTGAAAAGAGGATACCAATATAAAAATCATTATTGTTGAGATTATGTACAAATTTTAGCCCTGGGCTTTCATCAGTCTAAGACAAAAAATAATAGAAAATGCATTTGATAAGACAATTCTCATTACTTTATAGAACCAATCTGTAATACATTTATATACTAATTCTAAATATGGTCTTGGTACTAACTTTCAAGATAATTTATCTTATGTGCATTTAAACAAGGAAAATTGAGCTTCTGCATACACAATATTTTCATCAAAGAGGGTCAGTGGTTGCCTTAAACTTCAATAAAAGTCAATAGCATGATGTTTCATCAGTAATTTAAAAATGATTTTTAGCCTTAGAACTTGAAAACTAAAATATTATGCAGTTACTCAACATATAAAATAGATAAATAGGAAGTTCTCTAATTGAAACAGACTTAAAAGGCCTGAAGCTACTATAATTGCTGATTACAGAATCTGGGTAAGGAAAAAGCTGTGTAACCAATAAACTGATCATATTAGTTACAAATATAAAAATGCAAATAAATGCCCTGTGGCTAAAATAACACTTAATGGTAAAAGATTGCATGTTTTCTCCATAAGATTGAGAACAAAGCAAAGATGTCTATCACTTTCATTAAACGAATGTAGATAGTAAGTCCTAGCATCAAAATAAAGCCAGGAGTAAATAGATTGGAAACCAAAATGCTGGTACAGAGGGTAGGATGCTTGTCTTGTACATGGATGGCCTGGATTATATCTAGCAACATATGGTCACCAGGAGTTATCACTGAGCACAGTACCAAAGTAAACCCAGACTACAACCTAAGTATGGCCCCCAAACAATGCAATACCAAAAAATTTAGAACAAGATTGGGGGATTAAAAGACATAGGTATAAAAGAAAAAAAGGAAAACTGCCATCTTACATAGACAATCTCTAATAGAAAAAAGAGAAATCTTAAAATTCACCAGAAAAAAGAAGACACTAAAGCTATGGAGTGATTAAGTTTGCTGTATCAACATGAACAAGTAACAAGGTCAATTGATATCATCTTTATTTTTCTATATAAAAAATTAGAAGTTAAGCCAAAATACTACACTTATATTTGCAAAATCCCTTACTTACAATTCCTTAAACATAACTTTTTTGTTTTGTTTTGTGCTCAGGGTTTACTCCAGGCTCTGCACTCAGAAATTGCTCCTGGCTCTGGGGATGACAGGAATTGAACCTGGGATAGCATAGCCACATGCAAGACAAACTCCCTATGACTGTACTACTACTCTGGTCCCCTTTAAACATTATAACTTTAAGAATACATATAACAAAATTCTTTAAAATTATTGAGAAAAATTAAAATAAATTTATTTATTTATTTATGTAGAAGGTAATTTCTTTATAATAGCTCCTCAGTGGCATTTTAAAGTTGATTTCACAAATTTCAACTTATTTTTATAATATCTTGTTTTTGTTTTTGTTTTTGTTTTTTGTTGTTGTTGTTTTTATTTTTGGGTCACACCTGGCAGTGCTCAGGGGTTACTCCTGACTCCATGCTCAGAAATTGCTCCTGGCAGGCACGGGGGACCATATGGAGCACCGGGATTTGAACCGATGACCTTTTTTTGCATGAAAGGCAAATGCCTTACCTCCATGCTATCTCCCGGGTCCCACTATAATATCTTTTTAATAAATAAAATAAAAATAATAAAATATAAAAATTATTAAGCAAACATGGTTACAAACATATTTGTAGTTGGATCTCAGTCATAAAAATACACCCCCTTGGGGCTGAGTGATAGCACATTGGTAGGACATTTGCCTTGCATGCAGCTGACCCATTGTGTATATATATATATACAGTTTCTTTAGCCACTCACCTGTTGTCAGGCAGCTGGGTTGTTTCCAGATTCTGGCTATTGTATATAGTGCTGTGATGAACATAAAAAGTCAGAGGGTATTTTTATATTGTGGTTTATGCTCCTAGAGTGTATCCCCAGGAGTGCTATTGCTGGATCATATTGGAACTCAATTTTCAATTGGGGAATATCCATATTATTTTTCATTAAGGCTGAACTAGACAACATTCCCACCAGCAGTGAATGAGAATTTTTTTCTCATCACATCCCCACCAGTACTGATTGTTCTTGTTCTTTGAGATGTGTGCCAGTCTCTGTGGTGTGAGAAAGTAGAAGTAATTAATGATTTTCTATGTACTTTATTGTGCCCCCCCTAACATTCAGATGTTGAAGCTCTGATTTCCAATATGATGATAACTTGAGATGGCCCATTAGAGAATAATTAGGTTGAAAAGAGATCATGAAGTGGGGGTTCTTATGATCAGATTAGTGTCTCTTTAATTTGAGGAGACACTAGGATTAAATGCATTCTTCTCTCTCTCCATATGTATATGATCCCTCCCTATTTTCTCCCTGCACACATAAAAAGGAACAGGGTTTGCAATTCAAAACATAAATCTTAATATGCAATCTATTTTGGAAGTGTCTTAATCATGAACTTTTTAGTCTGGTATCTAAGAAGATTAATCCATTTCTTAATGTTCCCAATTTATAGTACAAATTTAGCACAATTTTTTAGAGGGACACACCCAGAAGAACTCTGGGGTTACTTCTCGCTCTACACTCAGAATCCATTCCTGTCAGGCTCACAGGACCATATGGGTTACCAGAACCAAACCCAGGTCGGCTGCATACAAATCAAACATGCTATCTGCTGTGCCCTGTGCTCAGACCCTGAATTCAGCACAATCCTAATGAAGTTACCAGCAGACTCATATGATCCAGTAAAGCACATATATATGCAGATATAAGCACATATAGATATATACATATGTCCATATATGTATATGTAAGAGTATATATATTCTAAATAATGGGGAAATGGGTATTCAAAAGATAGTAACATGCCTATACATGCCAATATTCACTGCAGTGCTATTAAGAATAACCAAAATATTAAACAGTACAAGTCCATTAATAGATGAATGTATTAAAAACTGTGGTGTACACATATTGTGCAATATTATTCAGCCAGAAAAGTATTAAACTTCTAATGCATAATACAGCAAAGAGAAAATTGTATAATTTCATTTATATGAAATAGCTAGAACAGGAAGGTACATAAAGATAGAAAGCAAGTTAGAGATTTCAAAGGGTTAGGAAATACTAGGTGTTGACCTTTAATAGGTACAAAGTCTTTTTTAGAGTAATGAGAAATTGTATAAAGTAATCCAAATCCATGGTTTCACACTATGACTATAATTAATACCACTAAACTATATTTTATGTGATTAAAATGGCAATATTTTGATATATTGCCATTATAGTGAAAATTCTTAAACTTGGAAGATTTTCACCCAAATACTTAATACATTGATTATAAAATAAGCACAAAATATAAGTAATATATAAAATCATTTTAAAAAGAACAATTATACAATCTGTTATTTAACCAAAAGACTCACAAAAATACTACAATAATCAAGAGAGTGTAGTTACTAGTACCAGGGTAAATGTAGAGATAATTTAAAAGTAGAGTATCAAAAAATAGATGCATAAGCTATCAATGAATTTTCAATAGAGTGTCAAAGTAATTAAAGTAGGGAAAGAAGTCCTTTTAATATGGACTGAAAAGCTATGTGCCTGAATAAATATTTACCTTTTTTCAGATAATATATACAATTAATGCAAAATTATAAACTTAAATGTAAAAATAAGATTTATAAATATTCTATAAGAAAAAAGTTTTCAAAAGCCTAATGTCAGGAACTGAGATAAAATTTACATACATCTATAGACATACATGTTGGAATATACTTATATTAATTGATTTTTGTTTATGTATATAAACATGCATATATAAATTGACATATGTGTACTTGTTTGAATCTGAGAAGTTATATTCAGACAGTAATAATCCACAATTTAATAACAAGAAAATAAAAACTATTTAAAGAATTGTCAAAGATTTTAGCAGGCACTTTATAAACGAAGGTATACAAATGGCCACTTAGTACATTTAAAAAATGCACGATTACACTACAACAGGAAAATGCAAATTTAAACCCCATTAAGATTCCATTATAAGCCCATTAGAATGACTAAAAATAAAAAGATTATAGCAAGTAGAAATACTATACAATGCTAGTGAGAAAGTACAATGGTACAACTTCTTTAAAAAAAGCAATTTGGCAGATTCCTATAAACATCTATCTGTCAGATGTCCAACAATTAAAGAATAATCAAATAAGTCAACATTTTGAAAATACTCAGATCATATTTATTTATAAATACAAAAAAATTAAACCTGGAAAACAGCCCCACCATCCATCAATAAGTGAACAGATAACTAAATTGTAATATATACCATCAATAGAATACTACTCAGTGATAAAAAATAGTTTATGCTATTGCTATGCACAATGATAAGGATCAATTTCAAAAATACCTTGCTAAGTCAAAGAAGATAAGCATACCCCTCATTAAACTTATATAAAATTCTAAAGCAAATAAAATGAATCTGTAGTGACAGAAAATAAAAGATGAATGCTTGCCTAGGGGTGTGGTAAGTAAGAGAAAGGGGTGTCTGCACAATCACAAGAATACCTATTTGTGATATCTCTTGGGATGATGGAAGTAATCTCTATATTTATCGAAATGATAGCTACAAAACTGTACACATTTATAAAAAACTATTGAACTCTAAGTCTGTAATGTGTGCATTTCATTGAATGCAAATGATATCTCAGAAAAGGGTTGAAAGTCAAAACAAATACCTATACTCATTGACTCTACATCTGTACTTGATGAGGTTTGGATAAAATGAGTGTCAAAGGCAAGCTTACCCAGAGGCCAGCCAAAAATATGCTAGAGGAAAACTATTTCGTACTCTTCAGGGAAATGTTCACATTCTTTTCCATTAGCTAACAACAAAAGTATTAGAGAAAGGACTCAGAAAACCTTTTCAAGATTTTTGTAATGAGAAAATAAAAACCCAGAAGTTATTTTTTCATTAAGTAAGATATATACACACTTTGCCATTTCTATTGTCTCTTTAACAGGTTCTAATTTTCAACTCTTACCTCCTTAGAAATGTGTTGAGGGCAGGAATAGAGCTTTAAGAGTGAGAGCATACACATTGTTGGGGTTCAGGATTTATTGTCTAATACCACAGTCTCCAAAGCACCATTGAGGGGAGTAGGGAGGGAGGAAAAAAGGGAGGGAGGGAGGGAGGGAGGGAGGGAGCGAGGAAGGAAGGGGGGAGAAAGAGAGGAAGGGAAAAGGGGAGGGAGGGAAGGAGGGAAGGAAAGGGAGGGAGGGACTGAAGTCCAGATACTGCATTAGTCTCTTCCCACCCTGTACTAAGAAAGTGAATAAAAATCCCTTTCACAATAGTAGAAAAGAGATTGTGTGCTAAGAAATTTAGCAAATTAGACTGGAGCTATAGTAGAGCAGATAGAAAATTTGCCTTGCATGCAACCAATCTCCATTTGATTCCTAGCATCCCATGTTTCCTGAGCCTATCAGGAGTGATCCCTGAGCTCAGAACCAGAAGTAAGCCTTGAGCACCACCAAGGATAGAAAATAAAGTATAATTTATACATTGGAAGTATTCTTCAACTCAAAATCAATTCTTATTATAGATGATTATAACAGATAAGTATTATATAAAAATTGGGTTGATGGAGAATATGATCAACTAAACTTCAGGCATTAGGCATTTTTGAGTTTTTCTCGATTGTACCTGCTTCTTACTCTTGAAAATAATCAAACCAACATAAGACTGTATGAGTCAGCCAAGTATCAGGAGAGGCATCTAGAACTGTGACAACAAAATAGAATCAACAACTTGCCAGATAAACCCTCTTGCCTCTGATAATTAAGTTTCACCAATGCCTTAATGAATGGAGCATCATGCAATTATATCTGTATACGATTCATTTACATGTGTAAAAAGTTTTATAGCATGTGGTTCCTTCTAAGTAACACTCACAAAGATAATAATAAATATATGCATTAAGTAAAGGTAGTCAAACTAAATAAATCTAATAAATTTCAATTAGTAACAGTTAAAAACTGCAGTTATTAATGGTTCTTAATTTTTAAAAAGTGTATTTAAGATAATGCAATATGGATTCATTATTCTTAAAGTATATTTGCTGATATTAATTTAATTAAGTAAACACAAATGCAAGATAATAAAATAAAAATTTAATAAGGAAACATACAAAGGGTCAAAGGGCATTATAACAACAAAAATAGCAATAAAAGCACAATGGTCATGATTGAAAAAATAAATAACTTATTATAAAAATATGTAAGGAAACCATAGTAAATTCAGAGAATAAATACAGAAAGTAAAATATTCTGAAGAAAAGTGACATATATACATATATATATATATATATATGAATTGATGACACAATAAATGTAACAAAAATTTGGGGTCGGAGTGATAGCACAGTGGTAGGGTGTTTGCCTTGAACACAGTGACCCAGGAAGGATGAATCCTAGCATCCCATATGGTTCCCTGATCCTGCCGAGAGCAATTTTGAGCACAGAGCCAGGAGTAACCCCTGAATGCTGCCAGGTGTGACCCCCAAATATTATTTTTACTCAATGATACAGTTTAATTATCAATTACTATCAATTATCTGATATTAAGAAAAATAAAGAAGTGAACAGAAAGTGGTTATATTGAAAAAAGAGACAAACTATGATTATCATTGTTGATCAAAGCAATAAAATTCTCTGAAAATTGTCCCCCACCTTCAAAATTGAAAAAAAAAATAGTATCAGTTCTTAACTATTCATTTTTCTAGCTACACGTAATAACACTGAGAGATTTCTGAAATGACAGTCATCAAAATAATTATCATTTCTGGAAAACAAAATTTAATTCACTCCAGTTTTTCTAAGTATTTTTCACAGCTGTTTATATAATATTTGTAATAAGTATGCATTACTTTTACAAAAGAAAACTAAAGAAGAAAGGAGTGGGGTAAGGGAGATAAGAGAGAGAAAACATGAAGAATTTGCCAGTATACTATTTGCCTACTGCCTCATTATTAGTGAAAAAAAAGGCAGGTAAGGACAAGGAGAATGGAGAGAAGGAACATCATTTGTGTTGATCACAAAAATCCGTGATTTTTTAGCAATATTTGCCTATACCTGATCTAACAGAATTTAATTTTTAGTAATTTTGCCTGATACTTGTCTCTCTAATCTGAAGTATCTGTAGAGGCCCAACTGTGCAGCTGATTAAAGGAGGACTCTACTTTATAAATATTTACATTCTGCTCTTCAAGATCAGAGAAAAAGACTTAGCATGCCTGTTGCTTTCCCACTTAAACAGACTTTACTCAAAGCAATTGTGGGTTGTTTCTACACCTAATTATCTTCCCTACCAGATCTCTGGTAGTATGTCAAGTCCTCAAAGGCAGAGACGGTTTATTGTCCCAGACAATGTGTGGCTTTGCATGGTAGGAGTAAAATTGCAGACTAATTGATGGTTATGATGATGTTATTGTTCCAAACCCCCTAAAGCCAGGCTATGAACTATCTTGACCAGAAATAATTTCCACTAAGTTGCAGATCTAAGTGACTTTGCCAAGCACAATCCTATTGCAATGAGCCTCATACAATTATCTAATAACTTCCAATCACTCCCTTGTATTTCATTTACAGTTTTAGTAACTGGCTTGCTAGAAACACTCACCACTATGCCAGGCACTGTTTTTATTAACTCAAATATTCCTTGTTCTCCTTTACCCACTGTGCTCACCTAGCAAAACTCAAAACTCTGTTAAAATCTGACTATTTCTCACTTCTACACAGCAGTTGAAATGGCTGAATAAATTATTCACTTGGGTTACCTGATATTGTCTAAACATATAATAAAGAATTAAATGAAAATTCATATCTTAACACAAATCTCAATAAAACTTCATCATCAAGCATCATTATTTGGCTCCATAGTAAGATATTTTTACCCCCTCAACAAATGTATTGAAAGTATTTTTCTCAAAGTAAAACCTTCAATATCTCTCCTCTCTGCCTTTCTCTGTGGACTGGATTCTATTTCATCAGGAAAATTTTTTAAAAATTGAATCTTATTTTCCCATTATATTCCCATTCTACAAAATGTATAACTTAATTACCTCTGACCCACTCACTCTGTTTTTTTAATGGGGAGATAAAATATTCTTTTTTTTTTTTTTTTGGTTTTGGGCCACACCCGGTGACGCTCAGGGGTTACTCCTGGCTATTTGCTCAGAAGTCGCTCCTGGCAGGCACAGGGGACCATATGGGGAACCGGGGGATCGAACCGTGGTCCATCCTAGGTTAGCGCAGGTACCTTATCTCCAGCGCCACCGCCCGGCCCCCGAGATAAAATATTCTTAAAATGTCTTTTTTGTCCATTGCAAACACCTGTCCACAATGCACTGAACTCTCTTTTCACTTATTCACACTTTTTGTTTGTTTGTTTGTTTGGTTGGTTTTTGGTTTTGGTTTTTGCTCAGGGGTTACTCCTGGTTATCTGCTCAGATATAGCTCCTGGCAGGCATGGGATGGGGATTCAAAACAACCACCTTAGGTCCTGGATCAGCTGCTTGCAAGGCAAACAGCACTGTGCTATCTCTCCTGGCCCACTTATTCACACTTTTATAACTGGAATTCAATTCATTCTTCTCTGTTTCTTCCTGGTGAATCTCTCTCAACTGATCATACCCATTAGTATGTAGGCATGCCATTAAAATCTCTCATCTTTCTATTCTACAATTCAAAAAATATTTCATAAAAAGTATAAGGATTTGAGTGTAAGACCAGACCATAAATTCCTATCAGAAAACACAGCAATAAATATACTTGATAAAAGTATGTCAACTAAAGCATGAGTTACAAAATAAAAGGTAAATATGTAGAATAATATCAAGCTAAAAAGCTCTGACACAGGAAAAAAAATAATTAACAAAAGTAAAAGGCAACTTACAGAATGGAAAAAATATATTTACAAACTAGGCGTAACATAGTAGTATCTAGTATATCTTGATAAATCAAAAATATATAGGAAATCAAATAGCTCAGTTGTCAATTCAATTTATAAATGGGAACAGAGCCTAAATATACATTTTCCTAAGGAGCATTTATGTAAAACAAATGGGTATAGATAAAGATGTTCAACATAACTTCTCATGAGAGGAACACAAATCAAAATGACAATAAAATCTTATCTCAGGTTTATTAGAAAAGTTATTATTAAAGTAATGATAAGCTACTGAGACTGTGGAGAAAAAGGAATCCTATGCACCATTAGCAGAATTGTAACTTGTCAAAATCAGTATAAAAAAAAAAACAAAATAGTATGAAGGATACTAAAAAATAAAACAGAGTGGGGTCTGAGCAATAGCACAGCAGGTAGGAGGTTTTCCTGGTATGTGTCTGACCTGGGTTCAATCCCTGGCATCCCATATTGTCCCCCGATCCTCCTAGAAATAATTTCTGAACACAGAGCCAGGAGTAACCCTTGGGAACTGTCAGGTGTGGTCTAAAAACCAAATAAATAAATAAGTAAAATAGAACTCAAACACAATCTAGCAACCTCACTTATGACATAGATACAAAGAAAATTTTAAAAAAAGATATCTGCACTCCTATGTTCATAACTGCTTATTATTATCAACAGCAAAACTGTGGAAACAACCTGTGTGTCCATTACTGTATAAATGAGAGTATGCATCTGTACAAACAATGGAGCCTCATTTTAGCCATGTACAATAAAAAATACTATAATTTATGATTTGAATGGAAATTGAGTTATTATGTTCAGTGAAATAAAGCAGAGAGAAATAAATACTGTGCTATCTCATTATATGTGAATTTTTAAATGAAAGGTAAAACACAGTGATACAAATAAGACCAGGAGTTAGTAGAAGTCTTAAATATAGTCAGAAAGAATGAATTTTCAATTTAACATAAATAAATTCTATATGGCTCCCCGAGGCCACCAAGAATGATCCCTGAGAACAGAGCCAGAAATAATCTATTTGTATTGCCAAGTGTAACCAAGAACAAAAATAATAAATAAATGAAATAATAAGTTCAAGAGTTATAAGCATAATAATTAAATACTGCTCCATGTAAGTATGGATATTAATTATACTAAGATCTCTCATAATAAAGGAGAGAGGGCTAACTTCATCTTAAAAAAAGTAAGATCACTTCTAAAGAATCTTTCTTAATGATATTTCCACGGTAGTTTTTTTCTGGCTTAGTATTCTTCATCTCTGGGGAAAATGTTTTTAGCTCCCTTTCTTGTGTAATGGATTCTGATAAAGGCCTTGTCTCCATCACTTCAATGAAGATGCTCAATCCAGGTTACTAACAATTTCCAGTTACCACATCTGTTTTTGAATTACATAACATCTTAAAAGGGTTAACTTAACAGTTCTTGAAATACTTTAGTTGCCTTCCAAGGAGAAACACTTTGCTGATTATCCTCTTAAGTCTTTGCCATTTGTTTTTCTTACTGCATTACTGGCTCTTTTTTTCAATAGTTAGTACAGTGCATTCCTTGGCTATTTTCTCTCTATTTTCTTTATATGTATATGTATATATAGGTATATATATAATATATATTATATATATTATAATATATATATATTATATATAATATATATATTATATATTATATATAATATATAATATATATATTATATATATAATATATATTATATATTATATATATTATATATATATATATTAGAGCCTCAACATTTCATAATCTAATCTTTCTATTTTGTTTTCAGGCTCTAGCAGTGCCCTCTGCTCACAAATCTCTATATCCTAGTACTGCCTATTAACACTCCCATTGGGATATCTAATAGGCCTTTGAAAATAAATGTCAAAGATAATCTTAGTTTTGGGCCAGCAAGGTAGTTCAATGAGCTAAGTGCAGGCTTTGCATGCAGAAAATCCCAGGTTGGCCCTGGCACTAATCGATTCACAACTGAGATAGCTCCACCAAGCACTGAGCAACGTAATCATAATGACCACCAGATGTAAAGCCAACATGAAACAACACCAAATCAAAAGCACATACCATTTTAAGATCCAAAAATTAAATGTAATCTTTTATTAATTATATTTTATCAAATAATCTGAAATATCCCTGATTTAAATTATCAGAAGATCCTATGGGCTTTACATTCAAAATATTCCAAAAGCAGCATCTATTAGCACTTCTACTATCACCTTTATCCAAACTAGTAGTGAAACAATAGTTTCTCTTTTGTCTAAAGTGTATGGACTAATGTTTTGTCCAAACTATGGCCCTGCTCAGACACTAGCAATAGCCCGATATTGCTTACATTCTTTCCTCACAAGATATCCTGGATTAAGAAAAAAAAATTTTTTTTAGGAAAAGTTGTGTCACCTCACTGCTGAAAATTCTTATCTACTAACTTCATATTAAATTTAACTTAATGCAGAACTCAATAAATTCCTGATGGGAAAACTTTTATTTTTTAAGTTCATCACCTTTTCACTCCATTGCCAGCAAACTCACCATTTTTTTGCTTCCAACAACAGAAAATATTTTTCTCACTCAGGTTGGAATTTTCTCTCCAGACTGGAGTCATCCACCGAAATAGATGGAATAATCTAATATATGAATTATAATAAATTAAGTATAATAGTTTAATTATAATAACTGTTGAAATTATCCTCCATAATAGTGTCACATGGATAAAACCCTTATAATATCATCCCCATATCACCAACCAAGAATGTATCTGACTAGCCTGGTTTAACAATTCTTTTCCCTCCTTCTATTACTCTTTGTTGACTTAATTGTATTTATAATGCTTTATAATAACTGAAATATATGTAACATTTATTGTATTAAATGTTTATCATCTCTATTATTCACTGGAATGTACATCCTTCAGACAATAGTTCTGCACTATTAGTGTTTATATTGCCAAACCTTCTAAAAAGAATACCTGCAATTCTCACAGAAAAGGCTAAAGGGTTAACTCGTGAACAAATGAATAAATAGATATCCTTTACAGACTGAAATAATTTGGCAGATTCAACTCATTGTTGGTCTGGGAGTGCAGGTAAAATCTAAATTTAATCACTTCTAAACGTGTTAATCAGAACTTCTTTTCTGATCTTTCTCACTCACTTTATCACCATGCAGCATATTTAAATGCCGGACATACTTATGCATATATACATAATTCCCATCAGTCTTTGTCTCCTCTAGATCACCTTATATGACCCTTAACATAGTCACTTGGGGGTTAAGTTCAAAACTAACCAAAATGTACCTGGCACTATGTCCTATTGTTCAGTCTCCCTATCTCCTCTATCTCCCTGAGAGAGATTTCGCAGCTAACAGATCAAAACAAAATCTCCAGAACAACTTAAATCAATATTAAAAAATGATCAAAAGAGTTCATTTGGGGAGCCAGAGATAGTACAGTAAGTAGGGTACTTGCCTCACACACAGCTGACCTGAGTTTGAGCACCAGTATTCCATATGGTCTACTGAGCCTACCAGGAGTGATTCCTGAGCACAGAACCAGGAGTAGCCCCTGAGTAACACCAATTGTAGCCCAAAACAAACACAAAAACAACAAAATAATTTTCTATATTAATTTGGCACAGGGTACTCAGGATGCTCAGGTCACAGAGTACTCAGATAATAGATGCCCTAGGTTATATTACTGCCAAGGTGTTTGGATGATGAATTGATAGACAAAGTGAAGATATTGCTCTCCTAGTATGCTTCTGTCTCATCAAAATTTTATGTGTAGACTAAATAAGATATTGAGTGAGGGACAGGAGAGATAGCATGGGATAGGGCATTTGCCTTTCATGCAGAAAAACAGTGGTTCAAATCTCAGTATCCCATATGATCCCCCGAGCCTGCCAGGAGTGATTTCTGAGCATAAAGCCAGGAGTAACCCCTGAGTGCTGCCGGATGTGACCCCCTCCCCCAAAAAAATATTGGGTGAGAAAAGTTGTCTTTCTGCTAGTTTTAAGCTTAGAAATGAGTTTACTCTGCCTTTATACACAGACTGAATAACATTGATTCATTGGTTTGCTTGATACTTGGGACTTTTTAGTACTTGAAGTAATGTTTACAGTATGACTCCCTTGTGATACTATGTCTTCAAATGGAAATTCTTGTGACTTATCATTCTCCATAATCATAATGGCAGCAATTTACCAATAAAATAGAGAAAAAAAGGGAGAGAGACTTTGGAAGGGAGGGAGAAGGAGGGAAGGAATGAGGAAAGGAGGGAAGGGATAAAGGAAGGGAAAGGAGGGAGAAAGGGAGAAAAGAAGAAAAAAGTGAAGAAATAAGAAAAAGAAGTGAAGAAAGGAGAGAAAGAAGGAAGGATGGGAAAGGAGGGAGAAAGTGACGAAGGAAGAAGAGGATGGAAGGAAGCAAGGAAGGAAGGAAGGAAGGAAGGAACAAAGGAACGAAGGAAGGAAGAGGATGAAAGGAAGGAAGGTTAGGAAGGAAGGAAGAAAGGAGGGAAGGAGGAAGAAAGGAGGGAGGGGGAACTGAAGGAGGAATCGAGGCCCATTACATAGAAATATAGTTAGAGATAAATATACAAATAGAGAAGATAATGATATAGAGATAGATAGGAAGATGCTATTCTTATAGTCCAGAATACTAGTACAGTAACTTGTTTTAGTCCTTATCACTAGCATTGGTGCCAAGTTTCTCATGTATAAATGCCTAAAAATGTAATGTTTCATTTTTTTTTCTTTGTTAGTAAAAGACCTTCACTTATTCAAGTAGACTGTGAACTGGAGTAGACACTACATTCAAAAGTCTAAGACATATTTCATCCTCCCCTAAGATTAGATTTTAAATAACTCTACATTCTATAAGATTCTGTCTCAGAAAAATATCCCAAGTTCTAACTTTGGCAAATTTCAAAGCATCTTTCCTCAAATTTATTTTGAAACTACATGTATACAAAATTGATATATATTATGGGTTTATGGCAACTATAGCAGCAGCTTGCACTTACAAGAATAGATTGCCATTTGAGTTTAATTATCTCTGATACTTTTTAAAACAGGGAGTATATTGATCATTCATGACTGGTGACTTTGGTCTTAATGTGGGGTGATAAAAATACAATGTTCCCAGTGCCCTTTTATGCTCTCTCTCTTAAAAAAATGTTAATCTTGCCATAAGAAAACATTTTAGCCCTTAGGGAAGAATTTTTTATTCTTTGCCATTACTTTGTATTAATAACTTTTTTCATTAATTTTACTATTAACTTTTGACTTCCAGCAATGTTTTATCAGTAGTGGATTCTTTCAGATAATCATGGGGTAATATGGTAAGGATTAACATCTTAATAAAACAGAATGACTTTTTTTATTCTTAGGCAGTTCAAGGCCAAGAAAGCTCTTAGTGAAAAAAAGCTTTTTCATGGTTTTTATAAAGATATCAAATAAAACTGTGCTTTAAGATATGTTATCAAGTAGCTCTTTAGCATTCATTAGCAACTCCAACAAGATTAAAAGACTCCAAAGTCAAATATACTCCAATGAAAAATATGTTGTTTCAGAGTTACTGTTAAAGGCCTTAACTGTCAATAGCTTCTACAAACTCACAAAGGATTTCCACAATTTTTATATTTTCATGATTCTATTTATCTTTATAGGAGTCACGTTTCAGATTCTTTCAAATGTATAGAAAATACTAAGTTTTGGAGCCCTATTCACACTGCTTTTCAGAACTGTTTCTTTTGCTTTGGTCCCAAACTTTGACCACAGAACAGACTGAGGAGAAGGAAAGAAATTAAATTGAGTAAGAGAAAGACTTATGTGACTAATGGGAGATGAAACCAAAGAAATTCAGGTGCATTGCTCGAGAAAGGACAGTACAAAATATTTAAGCCACTAAGTCAACAATAATAAAACCATAAAACCCAAACTTTAACAACCAAACTTTAAACAGTGCCTGTTATTATGGCAGGACAGGGGGTGGTAGTGGTGGTGTTATGGGATGGACTTTGGGAACATTGCTGAATGAAGGTTGACAGTGGTGGTCAGAATGATGCTGAATGATTAGATGTCTAAAAAGATTGTATGTCTAAAACTATGATAACGTAAATCACAAGCTTTAAATTAAAAAGTAATTAAAGTATAATTGACAAAACTTATAAAGTAAAACAAAATTTCTTGTTTCTAGTTATCTCCATTTTTATCTTTTGGGCAGCTTTCAACACTATATTTGATTATATAGCACAAAAAAAGGTGACTTCTTTCTGAAATTCTTTATGGAACCTAAAATATTTAGCTAGGATCCACATAATCATGTCAACATTAACATAAAAGAGAACTAATATTAACTGTAATCCTTATCTTGTTCCACATCTCATCTGGATGATTCAAATAATGAATTTCCTTCTAAAAACAAAAATTCATGGACATACAGATATGAAAGAAACAGATAAACAGTCCAAAATTTTAACTGTCAACATTTTAAGGTAAATGTATTGCTTATACATAAGCACTTTTAAAATTCTCCTCATGCTTCAAAATATAAGTACTAAACTATCTATACTGTGTTTGTGGAGCGTATGAACTGTTCTCTAAATTATTTAAACTATTTACACTTTATATTGAACATTATCTTTCAGGGGTTCTTCAAATTAACAATTATAAACAAAAATATAACATATTTTACCTAAACCTTGTGTTTTGTTTTAGAAGAGCATATCTACTTTCATTTAAATGTTTTTTTTTTGTCCCCAATTTCCAATCCAGACCAGGCAAGGATCTGGGTTGAAGTGTATATAGGGTGCGTTTACTGTACCTCCTTTTTCTATACAGTCTGTGTGAGGAACACAGCCTGTGGTAAGAATTGGGAGGCCTTATTATTTTTTTTCCTTCTTTTTTTTTTCCCTTTTTTTTTTAATTTAAGCGTTTTGATTACATATGTGTTTGTGATTTCGGTCATGTGAAGAACACCCCCTTCAACAATAAGTCAATTAGTAGCCTAGAGTTAACATGCAAATTTCAAAAATTTATTTTTTTAATTCATTTATTAATTGCTAAAAGAGAATCCACTGTTGCTAGGAAAGTATTAACCACATCTTTGTAGGTTATCTTCTATGTAGCATAAATAAAGAGTGTTCCCATTATTCATCTAAAAAGAACAATAGAGAAGTTAGCTGTTTTGACATTTTTATAATTTCAGATATATTCTACCTGCAGCTGTGGAATAAGAAACATTGAAGCATTCATTAGAAAGTATTGCATAACACATTACCATCAGAGCTAAGGCTTCTAAATCATCAGTCTCATTTGTCTTCTTCCCTTGTCTAAATTTGCCCGGTTGTTTTGAGTCATGCAGTTTTTCAGGAAGTGACAATTGAGACCAATGATGCAACCCTTATAAGATTTCCCTTCCATCTCTGTATAACCATCATTTTTATGTAGATTAAAGTGAACTGCTAGACTATTGCTATGCCTATTAAGAAATCAATTCATGTAAATCAAGAGGGTACATCTGAGTATACTTTAGATACTACTGAAAAAGATCTTTATCTATGTTGAAATAAGTTCAAAGCAATTGTTTAAGAATAAAGTACTTGAAAAATATACTAATAAGACTTGGGGGGGGTTAAACTTAATGTAGCATATATAAATATAAAATATAATTATGCATATCTGAAAATTAAAAATTGTTTAAAGCTAATCAAATAGCATTAAAAATCTTATACACTAAAACTCATTATCTACAGCTACCTCCTTTTGGAATAGCATAACTTAGAATCTATTCTTTTGAAACAGCAGTAGATTGGTAACAGGAGATAGACAGTAGTTAGGACATAAGTCTACAGACCTACATTGAATACCTGGCACTTCATGGTTTCCCTAGTATCATCTGGTGTAACCTTAGAGGTTCCTGAGTATATCTGGGTGTGGTCATGGAAGCCTCAAGCACCCCAAGGGAGATCTGAGTGATCCACAGAGTCACAGGGCCTGGGCAGCACCACATCCTCAAACCCTTGCATAGACTAATATCTAGGGCCCCAGCTGAGACCCAAGGTCTCCTGAACATCATTTGGAAAGTTGCCCCCACCCCACCATTCCATAAAAAGTAAAGCACTAACAAAATTTTACTCAAATTATATCATAACTTTATGGATACTGCTTTGAATTATATTCTCTATGAAATATTAATAAAATACAAAGTGTGAATTGTCTCAGCATAAGAAAATGTAATAGAAAAGCAGAACATTGCCTACATGATTCATCAGACAAGAAAAAAGTCATGGAGGACTATTAGAGTCATCACTCTAAGTTTTGTTGTGTGTGTGTTTGTGTATACACGCATGTGCGTGTGTGTAATTTGATTTGAGGGCCACGTCTCATGATTCTCAGGGACTATTCCCAGCTCAGTGATCATGTTCTCAAAGAACAATGTGGGGCTGAAGATTATAAATAAGCCTCTTGCATGCATGCAAAGTTATGTGCTCAGCCTATTGAGATATTCTCCCAACCCATTAATTTTTTGTTTGGTTTTGGGGCAATACCTTGCAGTGTTCAAGGCTTATGCCCACCTCTGTGTTCAGGGTTCACTCCTGATGGAGCTTGGGGGTGGGGGTTCATATAGATACTAGAAATTAAACCTTATTTGGGTACATGCAAGGCAAGCACTTTACCCACTGTACTATGTCTTCAGTCCCCTAGCCCTTTATATTTTCAATTAAATGTTTAAAATAAAATTTTAAATAAAGTATATTTTCCATTTTATCACAAAAATCTGACTACTCAATTCTCAAAAATCAATATATGAACTACTATATAAAGAAATTAGTCTTACTTGGATTTTTCTTAATTCTTATAAACTTGGCAAAACACAAAGGTCATATTTAGTCTTTACCACTTCCCTAACTTATCTGAATCTCATGTTTCTTCAGGCAACAAAAGTTTGCCAAAATTCAATAATGTAATTTTCATCACATTAGCCTTAACAGTTGCCTTCTAGTTTCATAAAATACTGAGTCTTCTTAGAGAATAATGGTCTTCCACTCACAGAATGAATATAAATTTTTTTCTTGGAATGAATGTAGGTTATGGAGAAAATTAATTTGCATAAAATATTGAGTCATAATGATAAGCAAATATGTCTAAAATTGTGAATGTAATAAAAATGGTTGAACATTGGCAATTAACTATATATAAAGCCAATTCTAAGTAATTATATATAAAGAGAAATGTCATCTACTTGAATTGAAAAATTAATTTCAGTTCTTTTTTCAGTATTTGCATAGCAGCATCTTAGTAATTTAAATGATCCTGTTTTACGCAGTGACATGGTTACATCAAAAACTTTATTTAATAACATTTTGATTACTTTATATTCATTAAAGTGCAAGCTTAAATGTTGTAAGACTGAAACCCTTAGAGACAAACATCATGTAACTCAAACATTTCACTTGGCAGAGGCTTATCAATCACTCAGTATATCTGACATGTACAGAGTCAGGTTTGAGGAGGCATAAAAAGATCCACGTGTCCACTCAATTGTCAAAAACTGTTTTAGAGAAGCTATGATACTCAAAGCCGCTTGTATAAGATTTAGTTATAAAAAGAGAAAAAGAATAGGTAGGGGTGGAAAATGTGAATAAAAAATTATTAAGCAAATAGACTGAAGTAAAAGATTACCATATTGTTCAAAATTACTTGTATTATTCTTGAGTTTATTGTCTGAGAGGCTATTTTACTTTTAACTGCTCACCTTTAAAAAAGTTAATGTACGGGGCCCGGGAGATAGCATGGAGATAAGGCCTTTCATGCAAAAGGTCATCTGTTCGAATCCCGGTGCCCCATATGGTTTCCCGTGCCTGCCAGGAGCAATTTCTGAGCATGGACCCAGGAGTAACCCCTGAGCACTGCCGGGTGTGACCCAAAAACCACACACACACAAAAAAAGTTAATGTACATTTAATGTTTAAGAAATATTTCCTTTGAGTGTCAGATTCTATGAAACTCAATAACTATTAATTGGCAAGAAAAAAGAATAATCTTAAAGTCACATTTGACCTTTCACATATTCTTTGAAAAAAAGGGGTTACCACTCCCAAAGAGGAAGGACTCAACAGTAAAATAAATTCACAGTATCAATTGGAACATGTATCTTTAATCTGAAAATGCACATTTGATGCACAACTTCAGATTTAACTATATAAATTAAAATCATAGAGAAAAAGTTACCATGCTACAATGTGATATTTATTGAACTATAAGCATGTATATCCATCTCTTCCCCCTTATTGTATATGAAACCACTAGAACTTTGATAAAAATGAGTTGTATAGTAATGGAGGATACAGTGTTTTAGCATGAAAATAGGTGTTTATGCTCAACTCTGAAGGAAAAAAATTTACTTCTGATTTACTAAACATAAAATTTTAGAAAAGATTTGTACCGTATGTACTCACACATCACTATTTTAAAATATGCCTTAAAGGACATATCTTAAGGATGGCTTATTTCATATCATAAATATCTTAAATTCTGTGTGACAGTATTTTTGTGCTCTCTTGGCATGAAATGCTGTTCCTCTGAGTTTTAAGCCAATGGTGCAACTGGCATGAATGTTATAACAATTCCAGACTTACATAGATACTGATTACCTTGTTCTAATAAAAAGGACTAGATAGCTTAAAGGACTCTACAGCAGAGAGCTAAACTATCAAATACAAATATCAGCAACATGGGGCCGGAGAGATAGTATGGAGGTAGGGCGTTTGCCTTGATGCAGAAGGATGGTGGATAGAATCCTGGCATCCCATATGGCCCCTCAAGCCTGCCAGGAGCAATTTCTGAGCCTAGAGCCAGGAGTAATCCCTGAGCGCTGCTGGGTGTGACCCCCCCCCCCAATAATTAGGTGTCAGTTATATTCCACCATAGCAAATGAGGAAACTATGGGTCCAAATTCTAGTCCTTACACAAATGCATCTAAAGTCTATTACCTCAGTGCAAGAATCTAGGTCCAGGCCAACCTAGTCAATTTTCATCTGGTCCAGAGTTCTAAAATCTGCAGCCTTTTTTGTCTTATCATTCACATAGTGTACCAGGTAGTATGTTTAGGAATGAAAACAACAAAATGTTCTTGGAGTAAAAGCTTCCACCAATTCCCACATCTTTCCTGCCTCTGAAGTAGCTTCATCTATATTTGCTTCCCATACAAGTGAAAACACAGTTAATTTTTTTCTTAATGTGAAAAAAGTCCCACTATTCCCTAATTGCAGTCATTTGGGTCTTCAATTCCACTTAAATAGCATTTTACTGCCTCCAATGTTATAATAAAAGCGCTTGCTTATTCTTTTTACAGTGTTTTTCCTTTAGTTCTTACAATAGCTCCTGTGATGATCTTGGATTGCTGGTTTCCTTAATTAACTTCTCACCATATAGGATCACTGGAGTTGCCTGCTAATTGGAAATAAAGACCTCAAAAGTAACTTTTTATCATAAAGCTATTTTTAATACTCCATAAGCTATGACACTTCCCTCATATTCCTTTTATCCATTAAGTTAAGGAGAATGCTCTTATCTCAAGAAAGAAGAAAAGCAAAATTCTTATAAGAAATCCAAGATCTTCTTGAAGGTTGGGATGCCATCATTAGTTTCCTCTTGTTTAGATCTGTGGCAGCCTTCTTGCAGCCAGAAAAGAGAAACACTGATCACACACACTGTGAGGAGCAAAAGAAGCAAAAGCAATAGAACCATTGAGGGCAGTGATGCCTATGTAGTTACCTCAGCAGTTTTCACTGACAGTTTTCTGTAGTTTAGTTTTCAACCGTCAGAATGATCTGTTCTCTGCTCAAAGGCTCCAGACATCAAATATATGAAGATTGACACCTGAGAAACAGCAATGCAAGTGCTGCTAGAAACGCCTCGAATTCATTACATAGTTTTTAATTAATTTTTGATCATCGCACATTCAGAAACCTTTTACTATTGCCAATTTTCTTTTTGCAATTACCTCCCCCTCAAGATTTAGTATAAAGTTTTACAACTCACAATTTACAAAGGGAGGACTTAACCTACAAAGGAAAAATCAGGACAACTGTCTGTGGACTAAAGGAGAGATTGTAAACATGGGTTGTAAACCTGGTAACTGGTTCAGTGAATGTAGAAGTAATGTTGGAAAATACTGATATACAATATGCAGCCTTTGGCCATTTTCATATTATAGAAATCTCTCCATGGATTTCAAACAACTAACAATTTAACAGCCAGTTAACAAAATTCCTGGAAAACGAGCGACCAAATCTAGAAAGTTCTTGTCAGTTCTACAACACTAGAAGGAACAATTTGCTACAAATATTAATTTTCCCCCTTGAGAAATCATTGAGTTACAACTAGTTTCATTGCTGAAGGAAGGTCAAGCTCTTAAAACTCACAATCAATTCTTAAGCTCTTTGTGGAGTTCAAGCCTCAGCAATATTTGCAAGATAAAAAACATAAAGTACTTCTAAGACAGCATATTTACAAATGCAAATTGACTTAAAGCAAACTGACACCTAAGCACCTGGGACAGAGAGGAAATGAATGCAACAGCCCAGATCATAAGAGGGCAGAAAGGCCCAAATTAGATTATAAATGAAAAGATTCATGGTGTATTAAAGACTACTCCAGAAATGTAAAGGGATCGTTCTTCAGTTCTTCCAAGTGCAGTGGTCCTAATCAGTCAAGGCAAAATCTGGGCTTCCAACTCAGTAATTGATCATAAAGTCAGAGACAGAAAGGAATCCTGGGAAAACATCACAGCAAAGAGAGACCAGTGACCTCAAAATCAGTGAAGTTCATTGTATTATTCATGTATCAAAGTATTTATTACCAACCATTGCCTTTTTCAACCCATTTATTATACAATCATGACCAAGATTTTAATTCTGTTAGTGCTTTGGAATGGGTATCTGCATAATTGTCATTAAACAATTTTTTCAGATATTTTGGATAGAAACCTTAATGATCTTCAAAACAGATCTTCAAGTTAGTCTGACCACAGTTTAGTAGGTTTGAAACATGATCTAGAGAACTAAATTCTGACTTGTTCCACTCCAGTCATGAGCTTTATGCAAGGTAAACTTGGTTTCTCTTTCTTCATTTATAAATTGAAGTTTATCATTTTTATTTCTGTTATGTTTGAAGCCATACCTGGTGGTGTTCAGGACTTATTCCTTACTCTGTGCTTAAGGATCCCTTCTGGTGGGGCAGGGGGACTCTATGGGTACCAGAGATTAATCAGAGAAGAAAAGAATAAAGGTGAATAATTTACAAATGAGCTTTGAAAATCTTAAAACCATTTCTGCTGCTAATCTGTTGACCATAAATCACAAGATAGTTTACTGGCCATTCAAATACAGGCATGATTTGAACTTTGAGCAGTAAATATCCTTTGAGATTAAAAATATGGCTTTGGCAATTTTTTACTGTTACCTTTGGGTTTTCTTCCTCTACCAAAAAAATGTTTGAGAAAGAGAACATTTATTATAAATAGAGCACTTTACTAAGCAGAACACCTTATTAGCCCCAATATTGGTTGTTACCAATTAGGTGTCTTTGTATGGTAAGGCTGATTTTATTGACACACTCTATTGGCTTATATCAATATATAAAAGCTCAATTTGGATACTTTAAAAAATTTTTGATGAGATAAGAACGTACTGAAACAGGTTTGATTTTGTTTTAGTATAGTTTGTGTTTTTTTGCTGAATAATGACATACATTTAGAGTGACTTCAGTTGAACAGACTAAATTATAACCACTTATTTAGAGAGCCCATGAAGATGAGATACAAAGAAAAAAAACAAACACATTTTTAAAATTTTTACTTTCCTTATATTCAATATTTTTGTCATAAAAACAAGCTTAGTTTCTTTACATAACACAGTACCAGTTCTTAAGCCTAACATTTCTCCTTATGATAGTAAATGTTTGTTATTTATAAATGAATATCCAAATATTTTCATAGTTTTAAGAAGGTCAAATAAATGAAATTTTAAAGCAGTAATCTTATTTTGATCTTTGATCTCCTTTTTGCAATAAGTAGCTTTCATGGGAGTAAATTGAAGAAGAAAAGTAAAGATGGCTTTAGTTCAGACATTTCAATGCAGAATATATTAAAAGGACCTGAATTAGCTGAAATATAATTAAAATAAAACAATGTCTTGTGAAAAACATACACACCACATTTCATTATATACAATACACATAATCATATGGATACTTGAATGACAAATCAAGAAAAATATAATATCAGAGAACCTGTTATTATTAAGATTGATGTGAGTCTGTTATTGATAGCAGCTGTGCTTCTTTGCCTCTGTGCCTATATATCTAAATATATACCTATCAAAAGAACATACCTTAAAGAACAACATGGTGACAAAGATGAATTTCAATCTGACAAATGCAATGAACTGAAAAAATGAACCAGCTCATAAATTATTGCTCAATCCAAACAGAAAAATATCCTGAAAAGCTTAAATTCTGTATAAGAAATAATTGGAATAATGTGAAAGAATGCTCGCTTAATTTATAAAATATTTCATGGGTGATGAATCTAAATCCAGTTCAGATATTATTCTTTTATATAATGCTTTCAAAGTTTTATGTTAAAACATTAAAATGTGGCTTTGTTTGTTAATAGACTCCTCAAATGCTAGTTATTTTTTGTTTCCAAAAATTAGTACAGCTGTAGACAATAGATACTAAATAGAAAATTTAGCAAAACTTCCCCACATTTCAATTAATCATTTTAGCATCACAGAGATACTGCCATATTCATTTCTTAATCCAATCTCTCCATATGACTCACCATTTTTCTGTATAAGAAAAATTTGCAGCTTGATTAATGGCATCATCTTTGAAACAATTGTGCTAACTTTTTTAAATTTTATACATACTAATTTCAACAAATTTTCACTAGATCTAGCATTATGAAATTGATTGAGTGGGACCATCTAATATGACATTACAAAATTCTTTATTGATGCAACAATACTTCAGATTTTTGTAATCTTTTCACCATGGCAGAAGTTGTCCATCCTCATCCTCATAAAATAAACTTGTTTTAATGTACTACACTCAAATTTTACTGAAGAGTCATCCCAATTTATCAAATTGATGGCACCAGAGGCCATACGCACCAGAATCGGGGTGTTTAAATTAGCACATCAGAATATGAGCTGGCAAAAACACCCACCTTTCCCATGTTTGATGGAAAGCATTTTGGCAGTAGTTACTTTTGATCTGGTCATCTCATATGTGGCCAGTCAACATAAACCTCTAACTTGTGCACTGTGGTGGTAGCAATGCAGAGAGAAAATAAGTAGGATTACTTGCCAAGATAAATAAAATAGCAATCTATTGATATAAATTATGAAACCACAATGACACAATGATTTCAAGCTTAAGTAACTAGAAAAATTATTTTTAGAGATTACAAAAAAATTAAATAGAACACTTAAAATTTGTTACATATGGACTATCAGAAAGATGGTCTGGTTAAAAAAACTAGTAAAAAATTAGTGATAAATCTGAATAAGAGAAGTAGGGGTTAAAATATATAGATTTGTGAGTAAATGTTTCATTGAGAAAGTGGAAAATAACCCAGAGATAGAGTCAAGGCTAGAGAAAAAGAAGTAGAAATGAATGAATCACTAAGAATGAGAGTACATAAAGAATGTACAGAGGATCAGAATTAAAAAAAAAGTATATATAGAAATAAAATGAGAAAACAAACTCAAAATATATCATTGATGAGGTCATATAACAAACATTTGTTAAGGATCTACTCTGTTTAGACACTGTGTTAGAGAAGGGATCAAAAGGGCATCTAGATTCAACATAAATGTGGTCTCTGCTCTCATGAAGTTTATAGTCTAGTAATGGAAGAGGCAGCAAGACAACAGAAAAACCAACTCCTCACATTTTTTTTCTTCCATCTTCCTGTAAATAAGCTGGATTTTGGTAAATGTCCCAATAAAACTAAGAAAAACATGGTCCATGTGCTGAAGGGAAGACAAAAAAGGGAGCAGACTAACCCTCTTTAAAGTACTGGCAAAAGGTTACCCTGAGAAAATAATACCTGGCATGAAGGGAAGAAAAAGAATGGAAGGAAAATAGGAGATAAAAGGAGAAGAAAAGAAAAGGAGGGAGGGATGGAAGAAGGAAGGGAGAGAGGGGGAGAGAGGAGAGATAATAGGAGAACCTAAGGCATGAATACCACAGTCAGAGTAAGCCAGGACTTAGTAGAGAAGTAAAGCACAGTGACCAATAACAGAGCCCCTGGCAACCTTCAAAAGCCTCCTTTCCTTATTTCTTCCTGCACATACCATTCTAGTACAAAAGTCAAGTATAAGTATGGAGGTCAGAGTGGAGTTGAGCACTGATTTTTCAGTTTAGCAATGAGTACAGCAAGAATACTGCCACTCTACCTTGCAGCTAATGGTGGCTTAATAATTCTGGTAGTGAAAGTATGCTAGGTAATTTTGGAAAGTTTGTTTTTCTCATGTCATTACTCCTTTCTATGTGACAGTTGATGTTCTTTTTCCTGACTTGAATGATATATTAATGCTAGAATGGAAGCAGCCTTATTGCAAAGGTGATCAACCCTAATAATAATCATGACCTAAAAAGTTAACAGATCTGAAACTAGAGAGAGAGATTCACTACACCAATCCTAGACTTGGCCTGGAAGCTATTTATTATGGGGTAAAAGCAAAGTACCATTTGGAAAAGCCCATGAAGACCAGTTTCTGTTAAATGTACTCACTGGAATCCTTCCTTCATAGAAATTAGTTATCATTTTAAGAGTGATCAGAGCAGAGATTAAGGACAAAAATATAAATAAAAAACCATTTCCTTCTCCTTTATATAACAGACATTGTCAGTGCCACAATTATAGCAGATAATCGAGTCGTGCTATGAAACAAGAGCCACACTATTTAGAAAAACGCCACAGAAAGGAACAAGTTATCTCCTGGAACCTATGTAGCTCTCAACCATAGAATAGTGACATATTTAAAGATATTTAGTTGTCACATTATAGAGTCTCTTTCAAAATGAAAGCTTTCCATTAATCAAGACCATCTGAGAAAATAAGACAAGTGTTGTTCTGAACCATGTGTTGTAGCAGGTGGTGGACATTTAAATGGCATTATTTATCATAAGCAGCACATAAAGGAGTATCGTGGAGTCTCTGGTTTCAAACATATGTCAATTTGGCAGAAAACCAGTGTTGTTTCAGTTATTAAACAATAAATAGATTTCCATCATTTTCCTTCTTCTAATTATGCTCATTGATTTGTCATGACACACCCATGCTAAAGAATATGTGAAGTCAGCTCTGGCCAGCTCAACAAGATCAATACACAGGCCTGGCCTGCAATGCCCCTACTGGCGAATACATTCCACTTTACCATGTGTCCAGTCTGGTGCAACAGACAAAAACTATAGCATTTGAGTTTCTTCTCTCCCATGGCTAGTTGTGTTCCAAGAAACAAATTACTCAGCTTGTCCAAAATCTGATTTCCTTATCATCTCCATTTATGTGAGAATGAAAGAAGGTCCTTTCTAAAAAAAATAGATAAATAAAAATAGAAACACCCAGTCTTAACATTGGTGTGAGCTTTCAGTAAACATTATCCCCTTTCAAGTATACCCATTGTCTGTACTGAATTGCATTTGAGGAATTTTCATTAAAAGAAACAGAAGTAAAAGCTAGTAAAATCTGTCCCTACGGAACAGATCCCAATCTAATTAAGTGCAACATAAAAAGAGAGTTTCTACTTAAATTCCAAAGCAAAGATTATAAAGAGACAGAGGGTGGGTAAATCACTCCCACACATTATGGGAACATTATGCAAACCATAAAAGGAATATTATAAGAACTGTTTCCATTTGCCAAAGGCTGCACTATTATTATTTAATCTAAAAGCAGCCAGGAAACATCAGAGGAAAGGATGTTGAAGACTGAATCCCTTGTCCTGCAGATGCAAGCTTGGAGATGTGCCTAAACACAGCACTGAACAGAGGGTGTTAAAGACTGAATATACTTTGAAGGATTACCCCCTGCTTTAACCATCCTGTGGCCCCTCCATTCACAGCTGTTTCTCTCACACCCTGCACATCACAGAGACAGAACAAATATCACCCGGAGAAGGGAAGCACTGTTGAGTATTGCTTCTCTGGTAGCTACTACTTGAATCCCTTTGCAGGGCATCTACTAAGCAAGAAACATGGAGAGCAAACTGTCAGTGAGAATTAAATGTTAGTTTATCTGCACTAAAATACTAACAATATTTATGCATGATTTATTTATGATAATTACTTTTTTCTATCAGAATTGTGAGTGATAATATTTCCTTGGTCAGTCCCAAAAATTTTCAATTCAGGTACTTGAGAAAAAGCACAGAAGTTAACATATTCCTTTCCTAAAACCCATCCCAACATTTTTTTCTTTTTTTCTTTTTTTTGGTGCACCATTCCTGGAGGTACTGCAATACCAGGTCGATGCGTGGAATGGACGGAGCAAGCTCCTATTCCAGTTCCTAGTGCCAAAAATCCATTTAATATATTGTCGTCGGATAGACGACGCATCAGATTTTAAACTGATAAGAACAGATACTACACTTGATCTTAGCCAAAACGCCGAGAAGCGATAACCCATCCCAACTTGATCCCTGACACAAGGTAGTCACTCAAGCCCAAGTATCATTTGGTATAGACCAGGAAGTCTGTGAGAGCTACAGTGTGTAGCAGTGGAGGCATCTGAGTGCTATCAGTATTATCACAAGATCTGACATCAACTGAATCCTCAGGTCCTGATATTGAACTACCAGCCAAGTTGGCCAAGAATTACCTTTAGGGACCCCTGAGCCTTTTCCTGAACACCAATTGGGAGAATTCCCTCCACAAATCCCTTCCAAAAATAATAATAATCGATTTTAAAATATTATTTAAAAATAATAATAATCGATTTAAAACATGTCAATTCACTTGCTTGTTAACACACATTTTCTGTCCTCAGAAAGATGGAGTAGGGGTGAGAAAGAAACATTATTAGCCTAGAGTTATTCAGAAAATGTTTCGTTTTGTAGAGTGACCAAATTTGTATTATTCCTCCAATGCCCTAATCATCATCATAAATCAGGAAACAAGAATCTCCATGTCGAATTACTATTCAGAGTAGATACAGGAAGGAAATTAAAACTCTCTTTCTTTGTAGGAGAAAGGGCACTTCCACAGAGCTTCCTAAGGGAATGTGCACTCTGCTGAACAGTACATTATTGAAAAGGAAGATAAGCAATTGTAAGATGTACAATTGCCAACACTTCTAGTCTTTCAACTTCAGTTCTAAATGCTTACGAGGAATAATATCTTCACATTTTTCAAAAGGCTGCTACAGAAGAAAGCCACTTACGCTCACTTACATTCACAAGTATTGCAAATACAGCAGTTATTATTTAAAGAAGAGAGACAAGAGACCAAGAGAAATACACTTCTCTGAAGTCTTGGCTTCCACACGATGAGGGGCTATGACCTAGAATATTGTTCACAAAGCTTTGCTATTACCACCAGGTTTAGGCATCCATACCTTAGCAAGTTAAAAAAAAATTTTTTTTTTGCTTTTTGAGCCACACTTAGTGATGCTCAGGGGTTACTCCTGGCCATGCGCTAAGAAATCGCTTCTGGCTTGGGGGACCATATGGGAGGCCGGGAATTGGAACTAAGGTTTGTCCTAGGTTAGCATGTCAAAGCAAATGTCCTATCGCTTGTATCACCACTCCAGCCCCAGCAAGTTAAACTTTTAGAAACTCTAACAAAAAACTATTGCAGAGCAGATTTTTAATGAAATGGATGGAGTTCTGAGAAAGATAATAAACTCAAAACTCTACACTAATTTTTCTCCTTGGTGATTTTTGTTTTTGCTAGTGGAGTTACTAATTGAGTAATTTCAAGCACATAAGCAATATATTACTAAATCGTTTAGTTAATAGGAGTAAGTTAAAAAGCTGTAGGTGTTGTAAGAGAAAAAAAAAAGTGAATTTTCACAGTTCAATACATCACACCAGATTTTATTTTTAAAAAGGCAAACCCATCAATAATATCACTAGGAATTCCAACACCTGTTATGATATGTTAATATAAGAAGCTTTATTCAAAAGACACAGAACTTAGAGACCTGTTTACACAAAGCATTTATAGAAGCAGTAACTTACTTATATAGAAACAACTGGTTATTAAGCCTTTTGTACTAGATCCAATCACTTTTTTCTTAATTTTTCATTGAGACCATTGTAAACTATAAGTCCTTCATTGTTGGATTTCAAGCATAGTGACAGTGAATTAGGACCATTCCCACCATCAGTGTTGACCTCCCTCCACCAAAGTTTCTATTGTGCATCCTATAACTCCACCTGGCCTGCCAGTGTAACAATGCATTTTAAGTTAAGATTGCTATAGTTTGTGTCTCTTGATTTTATTGTCATTGACTTTGGCTTGGGTATTTAGTTCTGACCTTTTTTTTTCTCTACCAACGTACCTAAGACCACTTAGTCTCTGACACCCATTCTCTCTCTCTGTCTCTTCTCTCTCTTCCCCTTTTCTCTCTCTCTTCAATTTGTAAAAAAAATGCAGAAGTATGAAGTAAAACAAAGTAATTGATGCACCAAGTTTCTATAAAAAAGCAGAACCCCTATCTAGAAGATACAAATAGAATTAAAATAAAAAGGGGATATGGCAATATTTTTTTTTGCATAGGTGCAGCAAACTTTTAGATCCAACCACTTTTGAAGGTGACAACCACACTCCCAAGGTTAGATTTACATTAGAAAGAATACTATAAAATATCATTTTTAATTATGAGTAATTTTTACCTATTTGGTATGTGTGTTCTTTAAAATTTGGTTTCCTTCTATGCCAGTTATATAACAGAGTTAAATTTTGATAAAACCATATATCATCCAAACATAAGCCCTGTATTTTAGGCAATTAATAGTTGGCAACCATATTAAAATTGCACTTATCAGTTTTAACTTTTCTGTCTAGGAACTAACTGGCTCACAGCCTAAAAATAATAATTTATGAGCAAAAAGATATTTGGATCTTCTGAGAACACCACCGCTTAGAACCTTTGCTTGATCTGATTTCCCTTTACTATAAAACATAATGTTTATTATTGATCAGTGCATGGTAAATATTTGAATTCTAACTAATCTTAAAAGCAGTAACTCTCTTTGGACTCTGGAAACATTAGTGGAGGGAAGTTGACATTGGTGGTGCTATTGGTGCAAAACATTGTATGTCTAAAATTTAACTATAAATAACTTTTAAATCACAATGCTTTACATTTTAAAATAATTTAAATGAAAGAAAACACTAGATCTTTAAGTACAGTTTTATTGTTGCCTCTAAGAATCTTCTGTTTTAAGGATTAGTCCAAGTTTAATTCAATACAAAATGGAAATATAAAGTACATACTAGCCCAAACTGTGTATGTCATTTTTAACATGAAAAAAATTAAAATAAATAAATATAATACTTTACCACCCTAAATCACCAAAGATTTATATCCCCTCACCTGCTGTTGGCAAGTATTCCAAGATAACAGTGGAATACTTATAAGGAAAGAAAAAAAACAAATTGAATTTAAGCACTGGCAAAAGCAGTCATGAAAGAATAGATCAAGCCCATAATTTCCAAAATAATTTCTTCCAAGAAGTTTGTAAACAAGAAAGAAAGGCTTTGGTAAGTGAAAAATAATTATTTTCTAGTCAATAAAATCCCATACATTTTAATGTGAAAATATCAGACCTTTCTTCATATTTTATTTCCCCTATTACCTATATTTTACAACTATTTGCAATACCTAAAAAAGCACTATAGTGCTCTGAGGATCAAAACCTAACATCCTCACTAAATTTTTCTAGTCCTCTGTTTCCCAGGTATAAAATAGGCGATGTTATCATGTGTACTCTGATCATCTTTTTTAGTACCTTTCTGTACACATTGAGACACTATATCAGTTTCCAATTCATGAATTTTTTCTTCTTAAAGGACATTCAACTCATAACTAAATTACATCCAGGTTTGTCATTTTACAAAAGAAATGCTTCTTCCTTTCTGTGTTTACTCATTTCTTAACTTTAAAAATCTTTTTATAATTGGTTTTGTATGCTCTTATCAGCTTTTTTTTTTAAATTTATAATCAAGTTGAGGGCTGTAAAAATAGTACAGTGGGTAGGATGCTTGCCTTTCTTATAGCCAATGCGGGTTAGACTGCTGGCACCAAATATGAGCTCTGCTAAGAATAATCTCTGAGCACAAAGCCAGGAGAAAGCCTAGAACACCACAAGCCATGCCCCACCCAAAATAAAATAAAATGTTTGTGAATTTTATTTATCCACTATGTCTAGTTTATTGTGATGGGAAAACATTTAAAAAGTCATTATCCTCAATTAGTCCTAACAAGCCTCTAACTGATCCTAGACCACATGGGAACAAATGTTATGGATACTTTCCAGCTCTGCAGAAAAGACAGAGGTTAATTTCCAAACCTAAAAATGAGTTTTTAAAGATCATTTCTTTTTGTAGATATTCACAATAACTGGTCATATTCTGAAACCTAAACCTATGATTATTTCTCCTTTAAGTTTTAAACTATTAATTTTACATTTCAAAGGGATGATGGCTCAGAAGTAAAAGGCTTTGATCATTTCATCAAGTAAAAACAGTAAAATTGAATTCATCGAGACAGACCAAAAATATCTCCTTGGCTGACAAAAATTTCTAATTTAAATCCATGGCCATCCCTTCTTCAGTGTTTGAACAGCTCCAAATAATCTTGTTTGCTCATTAAAGAGAGGCCTTCAATAAATAGTTCTAATGTGATTTTTCTATAAACCATAACATTTCAGAATATTAAAAACATAATATCCAAAGGACCTTTTAGAAGATTATTTTGGTGCTTTTTCTAAGATGTATTTCCGACAATGCCTATAACTTCAAAATATTTCTCTAGAGAAGAATATCTCAAATATCCTTTTTGATTCAAAAATAAAACTTTTCTCTAAGGTCGAATATGTAGATGAAGTCATTTTAAAAAGATGGAATATGGTTAAATGAAGAATAGCTTTTAAGTGAATGTGTGGTGAATCGTGTATATTTGACCAAATTGATAGTTTATCAAGTTTGATATTGGGTTAGTAACACCTATCACTTCTACAGAATTTCTGGTGGATTTTCTAGTGGTGGTTAAAAGAATTAAACTTAATGAGCAAGAAGAGCACAGAGGGTGGCACTTTACACAAGACAGCTTTCTTTTAATAGTGATTATTCACTAGGAAGAGACAAAATGAATGACCCACCTAGCATTAGCCAGTAGAAATTTCCCCTGTGTTCTAGGCCTCATCTCTAGCCATCTTTAATACTGACACCAAACTCTCAATAAAATATTTTTCCTATTTTAATCAACAAAACAGAGTTGTTTCCAATCAAATTGCTCTTCCTGTTACCATACTTGCTCTCAGTCTCCCCATTTTTGACACAGCCCTCAAAATCATCAGCTATACATATCAGACCAACGGCATCTCCAAGATTCTTCCAAAGACTTAACTTACTAGGGAAATTAAGTATAGGTTCCTTCTGTATCCCAGAAAGCTCCTAAAAACCAACTCCTGGGCTTATTTCATGCCACAGTTGTTCTCTTTCTAATCACAATGTCTTAACCTCCATCAAGCAAGGTGTTCCTAGGCACCCATTGTTGCCTTTGTCTATGGAGTTCATGACTCCTGTAATTCATATGTCAAGACTGCCTTTCCAACAAGATTTCATCTCTAATTTTTCAAATCACCCCAGCCCCCACCCACACACACAAAACTAAAACATCTTGTTTTTAATCTTGAAATTCCTCTTTCCCACATCTTACTCTATTACCTATTTTTCTTCCCTCAGTTCTCCTCACACTGTATTATAAAAAAACAGGTTGGAGAATTCTTCGCTTATTGCAACATAGACACGAAACATCTCCAACTGTCCTGTGACAAATCTGCTTTCTTGAGATGAAACTGGTCCCTGAGGACACAGTGTGCTAATTCCATAGCTCTCTATCAACTGATGGTTGAGCTCATTCTCACTGTGTGATTAAAGAACTGTCCCTGTTCATTTGGGAATGTCCATCTCACAGATAATCCTGAGTCATACTCTTTCACTCTATTACAGGCCACATCGAGGAATCTTAGGGTAGAAAGTGGTGTGAAATCCACGTTTTACACGTTTTTCTTTATTTTATTCCTTCAAATTGGGCTCTCAAAATATTCTCCAACTTTCAATTTCAGATCTGTACAAAAAATTTTTGCCTCGGTCTCTCTGTCTCTGTCTTTCTCTAATTTCAAAAATAAAACAATACTTTACCCCCCCTCCTCTTCTCCACCAAAAGGTGGGCTGTTTATTGTTTGTTTTATTTTACAATATGTTAGTTTGCAAGCTAAGAGCTACTTCATGTTTTTTGGTCCACTAGTTCCTTTGTTCACACACTCATAGAAGTGACCATGTGTTTGGCTCATACTATGTGCTAGAAAGTACAGCAGACAAACATAGAGAAAATTCCAGGAATCACATTCATCTTTAGCATTTTTTTTTTCATTTTTCTCTTGCAAGTCGTGAAGGATTTACTGGCAGTCAACATCCGGAAACAGAATGGCTGGTCAAAAGCAAACTTCATTATGTCTATTTAATTAAATCTTTATAAATCTTCATAATTCTGAAAAACATAGCAATAAGTCTCATAAAAAAGGTATATCAGCTATAATTTCACAATTAAAATCCTATCAATTCTGGACAATTTATAAAGGGGGAGAACTTCCTTCTGACAACTCATCATTTAAAATGCTCAGCTGTTTATTTTATTTATTTATTTTTTTGTTTTTTTGGGCCACACCCGGTGACGCTCAGGAGTTACTCCTGGCTATTTGCTCAGAAGTCGCTCCTGGCAGGCACGGGGGACCATATGGGGAGCCAGGGGATCAAACCGAGGTCCGTCCTAGGTTAGCACAGGCACCTTACCTCCAGCGCCACCGCCCGGCCCCCTCAGCTGTTTATTTAAGCAGTTTTTTATTAGTTTTTATAGGCGAACTGAGTGGAAAGTGCAGACTTCCCATATAGACCTTGCTCCACACAACTTACGCTAGTATCACCAAAAAGAATATTTTAAACACCCTGATCCAATATAGTTCTTCTTGAGACCCCAAAATATGGAGCACCTCTTTGAAAATCAAGGTATCTGTTCAATTTCAGATTCCTTTCAGGTTCCATAAATAGCTGCAGAAACTCACCAAATCTTTTAGTTTTTCCAACGCTAAATTTTCACATTCCTTTAATATTTTTGAAATTTGTTGATCCAAGAGAGGTTATATGGATTATAACTAGTTCTATTATACCTTTTTCTATCATAGAAATCCATTTAGTAATCTTAGGTTATTATAAAAAATATCACAGGCTAAAGGTAACTTTATTTTAAAAAATGTATACTCTCACTATTCTGAGCCTAAGTGTGGTTGGACTTGGTGAGAACTTTCTTCGGGCTGGCACTGCCACCTTCTCCTAAGTCTTTACATAGCAGGAAAATATAGAGTAAATTCTCTGCTTTCTCTCTCTCTTCCTATATGGGTACACCCAGAGAGAACCAGCATCAAAATCTTATCTAAACCAGAGTATGACAAAGGCTAATCTCAAATACCGAGAGTTGGTGCTTTGATAATGAATGGATACTGGACATAATTCAATCCATAGCAAAAAAAAAAGAAAAGAAAAGAAAAGAAAAGAAAAAAATACTCAGTTGTTCAAATGGTATTAACTGTTTTTCCTACTCTTACCTAATTTGAAGATCATTTATTCTGCTGGAGAGGATGAACTGAAAGATAATGAAAATTCTTATGTCTTTCTCTTCTTTAAAATCAAAGTAGTGAGACAATCTCTCATGATTCTTCTGATTCCAAATTAAAACCTTTTTAAGACATTTTATGGTCCAGCATCTATTTCAGTTACAACATATTTTTGTGTATGTGAACGTACCCTCTTTGGCATCACTCCTTTCATAGACCAACTCAACCTCAGCCCATTACCACCCTAGACACATCCTCTGAGACATCTGAGCTCTTGAGTCTCCCACCAAAGAGACTGTTCCTATTATCTTTCTAGCAATACTCCTGAAAGGAAATTAAAGTCCAATATTTTGTAAAGGTTCATTTACTGCCTCAATTTGGGGTACTTAAAAAAATCAATAGCAATTTTAATTCCCACTGGAGATAAATAGCCCAAATCTTTAACTATGCATGAACATAGGAAATTTAAGAAAATATAAAAAGACAAGTTAGCCCTCAAATTATCCATTCATTCCTCTCTTAGAACTCTATTTTCCCCATTCTGGGTTGCATCCAGATTTGGGTATGAGAGGGTACTGGAGAAAGAGCTTGTGGGTTTATTTTATCTATAAAGGAAGATAAGAGTTTTCTATTTTTAAATTTTGATTTTGTTTTTTGTTTGTTACTGCTTTATTTTTACTGATGCCTGAATTTGGAATGATCTTTGCTGTAGATTCTAAAGAGTTTTTATACTGCTTATCTTAAAGATCATCCTAAATATTCTTAATCAATGGGTCTCTAAATATTACCTCAAGAACTTTCTTTTCTTGTTAATACAGTCTCTTGTAATTGCATATTCTTGAACATAATGATTTTAAGCATTTTCTTCATATGTGAATTATCTCTAAATATTTTGTACCTATATCTTAAATTTCAATATTTAACTAAATTTAGATATAATTAATTTTATACTATAATCATCAATTTGTGTATGTTCTGATTTTTCCTTGAGTCTATTGCTTTAGGCTTTATAATCTTTCCCTCTCCTAAATTGTAAATTTGACATTCTTTGTCACTTTTGTCCAATTATTTTAACCTATAAAATGAAGTAACATGTGAGAATCAAATAGAAAAGCAAAATAATTTATCCACAGTTCATATTCTCTAGCTTAAAAATCTTTATTTAATATTTTTATGTTTTTATTTTCAAATATATTTATATGAATGAGTACCATATGTATACTTTTATAAATATATATTTCCAATAAGAACTCTAGCATAGAGCTTACTGTCCTCCACCAATGTCTTTAGGAACCTTCCTATCTATAACCTCCCCTCCACTAGGTAAAATCAGTTGTGATCTTAATGAAAAATACTGCTATTTTTCCATTGCTATTAATATTTTATATGTTAAATCTTGTAGCATCCATGGGGCCCGGGAGATAGCATGGAGGTAAGGCGTTTGCCTTTCATGCTAAAGGTCATCGGTTCGAATCCCGGTGCCCCATATGGTCCCCCGTGCCTGCCAGGAGCAATTTCTGAGCATGGAGCCAGGAGTAACCCCTGAGCACTGCCGGGTGTGACCCAAAAACCAAAAACCAAAAAAAAAATCTTGTAGCATCCTTAAGACTTACTTCAAAGTATCTCCATGGTCTTAATATAAGATTTTAATACCTAGATATCTGATTGTGGAACAACTGGAATTAAGCTGCAAAGGTCTACTTGGTCATATTTTTAACTATTTATATTTTACAGTATAATACTGTAAATATATTTTCTCTTTCTTACTATCTTATATATAACATTTTCTTTTTATTGGTTGCCTTATTGAAGACTTTTGTTGTCATTAAAAATAGTCAACAGCAAATTATTAGTAGTAAATTTGAGAGTCAACTGCATGTAAATTTTTGACTGTATAGGAAATTTTCATCCCTTAATCCCTGTATTGTTCAAAAATCAGCTATAGATATAATGATATTAATGTCAATGTTTTAAATAATTTATTTAAATACAATGGTTACAGACATGTTCTTAATTGGATTTCAGCAATAAAATGCATACCCACCTTTACCAGTGCAACATTCCTGCCACATTGTCCCCCCATTTTCTACCTCCCCCAAAACCCTGCCTGTCATCAAGATAGTCATTGTATTTCTCTCTCTAGCGTTGTCATGGTTGCTATTAGTATAGTTATTGCTCTAACTGCACTTACCACTCTTTGTGTAAACTCTTGTTATCATGGGCTGGTCCTTCCAGCCCTGAACTCTATTGTCTCTGAGTTTCATTATTATAGTACTTTCTTTTATTTTTTTTAAATCCCACATATTAGTGAGACTATTCTGTGTTTATCTCTCTCCCAGTGATTTATTTCTCTCAACACAATAGTTTCCAAATTCATCCAAGTATGGATGGCTACAAAATTAATGCACAAAAATCAATGGCTTTTTATACACAAATAATGATTATAAGAAATAGACCTTTTAAAAATTCATCCACAATAACAGTACAAAAATTCAAATACCTTGGAGTCAATTTAACTAAAGAAGTGAAAGACCTATACAAAGAAAAATATAAAACCTGGTATTAAGAAATAAAAGATGACACAAGGAAATGGAGCATATACACTGTTTATAGATTGGGAAAATCAACATCATTAAAATGATAATACTACTCAAAGCATTGTACAGATTAATGCAATCCCTCTAAGGATACCCATGACATTCTTCAAAGAAGTAGATCAAACACTCCTGAAACTCATTTGGAACAATAAACACCCATGGATAGCTAAAGCAACCCTTAGGAAAAGAAATAATGGGAAGCATCACTTTCCCAAACATTAAATTGTGTTACAAAGCTATAGTCATTAAAACAGCATGGTGATAGAATAAAGACAGACCCTCAGACCAATGGAATAGACTTGAATATTCAGAGAATGATCCCAGGCTTCCAATAAATTAATCTTTGATAAAGAGAATGACCTCAGGCTTCCAATAAATTAATCTTTGATAAAGGGGCAGGAAATGCAAAATGGAGCAAGGAAAGCCTCTTCAACACATGGTGTTGGGAAAACTTGTCAGCCACTTGCAAAAAAGCAAACTCAGACCTCTATCGAACACCATGCAGAAAGGTTAAATCAAGATGGATTAGCAACCTTGATATCAGACCCAAAACAATAAGGTATATAGAAGAAAATATAGGTAAAACACTCCTTAACATTGAAACTAAACTCATCTTCAAGAAGGAAACACCACTATTCAAACAAGTGGTATCAGAGATAAATAAATGGAACTATATTAAGCTGAGAAGCTTCTGTAATTCAAAGGAAATAGTGACTAGGGTAAGAAGGCCCTACAGAATGGGAGAAACTATTCACAGAACATCCATTAGATAAGGGGCTAATATATAAGATATACAAGGTACTGACAACATTTAATTTGAATTTTAATAGGATAAATATTTAGACACTTGTTGAATATCAAATATGGGCCACAGACTAATTTGATGATTACTAATTTGGTGATTAGTATTGTGTCATTAAAATATCACTAAAACTTCAGTTTTAACTAAAGAAACTAAATATTACATAGTTATTAAAAATTATAAATTCATGGGGTCCAGGAGATAGCATGGAGGTAAGGTGTTTGCCTTTCATGCAAAAGGTCATTGGTTCGAATCCCGGTGCCCCATATGCCCCTTGCCTGCCAGGAGCAATTTATGAGCATGGAACCAGGAGTAATCCCTGAGCACTGCCGGGTGTGACCCAAAAACCAAAAAAAAAATTATAAATTTATAAATATTAGCCGCAAAATTCAGACAAAAAATTTCTTATCTCTAAAACCCATTTTTGTAACCATGACATCCTATTGACTAAAGAAATTCTGCAAATTTCTCCCCCAAATATCTAGCTCAACAGAAGTTTCATAAGTCTTAATACAATTTCTAAACTTTAATAATGGGTACTGATGATCCACAGAAAAATCCTCCCTCATAGAAATTCTACACACATATATTTTGAAAATATTTCATTAATAATGAAAGCTAAAATCACATATGTAAACACATTGCTTTTAATCTATTCAATTATTTCTCCATAAGCACTAACTTTGCATCATAAATTATGCTGTCTGGAAGACATACCACAAAACTCAAAGCTTGAGAGATTCATTGCCATGGTTTAATGGAATAGTTTTTAAGAGAATGAGCATTCTGAATCTCCGGTAGAAAGTCCTTTTCCACTGTTTCCTCATTCCACTATAAAATTGGAAATGGACAAAGAAAGAAAACTACACAGGGGCACTGCTGCACAATTAATTTTCATGTGTTTTCAGCACTTACATATAAATATCTTTTTCATGCACTTTAATACAGGCCCCAAAAACTGGTCATATTCGATGGAAAAGATCTGTCTGCAGAAAAGCCATAATTGTCATATACAAATGAGAGCACATTCTCCAGTTTCTCACAGTCAATACTATTGTTTATTGATAATGTTAGGCATCTTATAATTCATATATATATATATGTATGTATATATATATGAATTTGGCCTAACCTTCATAAGCATTTGATTAAGGGTTTGTTGTTGTTGTTTTCTGGGAGAGCCTTAAATTTTAAAAGTCATTTCTTTTCTGGTTGCTTCTATCAACTGCCTAATCCCTGTTAGAGAGGGCAAGAGACTCAAGAATTATTTAGAGAAGATAGTTTTTTAAAATAATAATATCATTATTTAAGCTCCGTGATTACAAACATGTTTGTAGTTGGGTTTCAATCATAAAAAAAGATCGCCCTCCTTTACAGTGCAACATTCCCACCACCAGTTCCCCCATTTCCCTCTGCCTCTCTTCCCCTGTCTGTATTTAAGACAAGCCATGTGGTCTTGAAGACTGTGAAAAAAGCCCATACTAAGACCTTAGTATCTGTGTCTCTGGGCCAGAGATACAGCATTGCAGTAGGGCATTTGTTTTGCACATGGCCGATGCAGGACAGACCAGGGTTTGAATCCTGGTATCCCATATGGTCTCCTGAGCCTGCCAGAAGTGATTTCTGATAACAGAGCCTAGAGTAACCCCTGAGCATTGCCGGGTATGGCCCAAAAAGCAAAATAAATAAATAAATAAACAAATAAATAAATAAAAATAACCTTTGTCTCAGACTGACACATTAGTAAACTTAAGCACCCTAGTTGTTGTTACATTGGAAGTTAACAGGAATTCTATTATCCTATTATGCTCCTTCCTCTTTCCCTCTTAATATAAAGATACATTATTATATCCTATTAAGTCAAATTCAGGACCACAGACTAGAGAGTAGATTACAAATTTAGTCAGATAATCTACATCACAGAAGAATATCCCTGACCACAAATTCAGTGTTTTCACTGTGCAACATACAACACAAGATCCAAAGGATAAAAACAAAGTTGTACTCCCTTTATCCCTTGAATAACCTTGAACACTGTTATAGAATGAATCCTGGAGACAAAATTGGTTTTTGGGAAAGAAAAGAAGTGAATATCCTGCTTCCCCTTCTAAAAATAGTACTACACTATAGGAGAGCCCATAAAAATCTGAACTTTGAAGTCATTTTTAAAGTGCTTGGTTAGTGTGGGCAAAGAAAAATGTATATGCAAAGCTTTAAAAGCAAAACCTAGGAAAGTGGTTCTGATCATAAACTAAAGTAGCTTGGTTTAGTTCAGTTCCCAGTCAACCTCCAGAAAAGAACTTTATAGCCTTCAAAAAGAAATTTCAAAATATAACCTATTAAGTCACAGAAATAATGTCAAGGTTGAAAATATTTGCAGAGCTGAAATTTTGGAAAGAAACTGAAAGTTAATTTCATTTTTTAAAAATTTCTCTTACACCATGGGGTAGAAAGTCAAAACATGGCTAGGCAATATAATAGCCCAGATTGTCTGAAAGTCACATTAAATCTTTTCAAAGGCAAGGGATTATAATAATATTTACATTGTTAAGTCTGTGTCTATATGAAGCCAGCAAACACTTGATTAAGCTGATGCACTGAAGCAACCAGTCAATGTAATGAAACATTTACTCAGGCCATGTTGTCTGTCTATATTAGCACTGCCTACAGTTTGTTTGATGGCTGGTCACATTGTGGGACACTGTCATATCAATGATGTTTTCTTCAGTTACTTTGAGCAGTCATTCACATCACTCATTTGCCTTTAGTGTCATAACCTACTTAAGTGAACATTACCTCCACTCCACCCCAAACTCAGTTCTGCAAAAAGCTGCTTCTAGCTATCTCCTACCTTCAGCACCTTATCTAGCTTTGTGGTCAATGAGAAATTGTTTAGTACAGACAGACTGGCAACCTATCTTTGGTTTGTTATAGGAATTTTTCACATTACTTAATCCCTAAATGTGAATTGTTTCATCATATTTAGAGGTACCCACAAAGTGGTTGCTTTCCCAAAAAAAGCTGCAGTTTCCTTCTCTATACCCAGTACTGTATTATGAAGGCTTACCCTCCTCTCTCCTCTAAAGCTTTCCGCTCTTCCATGTCATCTGTCATTCCTTCAGTGAAACATTCCTTAAAATTCTGACAAATACTCCCCACTTCCAATTTTCTCTATTGATTCCCCTAGATATTTTTATATTATATTGTAAGCCACTGAATTATCTTGGGTTCATTAGTCTATATCTTTGTATTACCTATGACAAAAATTATGTAGCTCTTAGAAAATTTGGACCCACATATCTATCCAACTATTTGATCAAAACACTTGTGATCAAATAAAAATATGTCTCTTAGTTATACTGTCCTTCACATAATATATTTCATTTTGTATCAATAAGTAATTCATACTTCACATAAGTGTGAAACCATCCAATAACTATCACTTTATTACTTACTTCACGGAGCATAATTAGCTCAACTTCTATCCACTTTGTCTCAAACGAAACAATTTTATGTGTTTAGTGGTAAAGTAATATTCCACTGACTATATATACCAGATATAGCTTCTTTTTTTCAGATATAGCTTCTTTATCTAATCATCTACTATGGACATTTAGATTAAAAATTTACAATCTTGTATTTAGGGAAGGGGTAGAGTTAAAATACATCTGGTCTTATTTAGGATTTACTCTGCTCCAAATTCAGTGATTACTTCTGGTGACTCTGAGGGGACCAGGGATAGAACCCAGATCAGTCACATGCAAGGAAAGTGCTTTACCTGATGTACAGTCTTAACCAGGATTAAGAGTTTTAGTGACAATTCACAGCTACACAATATATCTCTTTCATCAACTAGATGTTAGAAACTTCTTATCTTACGGTGTTTTTTAAAACACTTTCACTTAAAGTGAAAACACTATATGCTGAAAAACCTACTGTACACTGTGGAAGACACAAAAGTAGAATGTGGGGTAGTTGAACCCCACCAGTATTACCCTATCACAGAGTCACACAACTGGCAAATGGCAATTTATCAAGGAGTCAATTCAATGGAATGTAAATAGGCGTAGAAGATTGTATAAACAAGGTTCTATTGAAATATCACCATCATACATTCTTGTCAGAGAGAAATTTTAGTACCAAATGTCTTTGAATCAGGGGATGGAATGACAGCAAAAAAGGTAGGGTGTTTGTCATATATAGCTGAACCCCATATGGTCCCATCAGTCTGCCAGGAATAATCTAGGTGCAGAGCCAGAAATGAACCCTGAACACTGTCAGGTATGGCCCAATTGACTCACCCACACACACACAAAATGTTTCCAAATCAATTATTCCATCTTTCCTTAAGAACTGTATGACACTTTAACTAACCACGCTTCTTTTTTTTTTTTTGGCTAGAATTAAAGTTGCTTCCTATCCTCAGCAAATGAAGAGTTTTTTATAGTCATTTTAATCTAGCTCCTGATCCTAGCCAATGATTAACACATACTTTCCCCCTTTTATTTCCCCCTATGCCTAATTTTAAATAAACAGAAGAATCAACATTCACAGAACTGGAACACTGCTTATCCCTCTGCTGCTCTCAATTTTCTCCAATTTCAACTATTAGTGCTTCATGTCCCACTCCACCTCTCCTCCCACATCATCAACTCAAAAACAGTTTTTAAAAATCATTTTACATGATGGTTAAATAGCTTTTAACCATTTTTGAGTCATAGATTCTTTTTTTAAAGGCACATCTCTTCTCTTTAGTACATATTCTCTTTGGTACATATTCAGGAGCTCTGGAATCTCTGATAGTGGGTCCTGGCCTCTCTAAATTCCAGAGAACAAATCCCTGATTGACTGATTTGAAAGAACTCCAGAGCTTGCTGCAGGCTCAGAAGAATGAGGGACTGCTGAATTTCCCAAGCACCTGTTCTCAAGGTCTAAGCCAACCCCCCTAACCACTGAATTCCCCCTCAGATGCTTCTATCCTCTGCCCATACGTTGTGAGATGATGGTCCTGTTTGTCACTCTTGCTTTATTCTTACCTCATTTCCTGCAACAACCTTGACTGGCATTCTAACCCACATACCTCCTTTTCTTAAAGTGTGACTCTCTCATTGAATCTCTCATCCCAGATCTCAGGCCCCACACTCTCAAATCTTTCAGTCTCACAATATCCATAGTGAATAGGGATGGCAATCAGGATTCTCAGGACTTTGTTACTATGGAGACAGAAATGGACTAAGGGTCTTGCAGAAGCATAAACTGAAAGAAAAAGTATCTCAATACCACAACTACTATCCCAAGAAACAACAGATAAAGAGATAGAAATTTTCAGCCTGTGTGTGTTTAAAATTATATTATGTATAGTACCAGAAAAATTCCATCTCTGATATTTTAACATTATGAAGAATTAATAAATAAAACTTGGAAACACACTTTGTCCATTAAAAGAACCTCTGATTATAGTGACATATAAAATATACTTACTATTGTTAATACCATATTAAAAGAATTAGTATATCAGTATACATATAAATCATTGTTTTTATTATAAGTTGCATGCTGAAGATTGTCTCCTGTGTATTTGGCTTGAAGATTTGTTGCTCACAGTTTACAGCATCAAGTCAGATATTGACAGAAACCATATCTTAACACCTTGTTTGTTTTTTCCTATTTTACATAACTCAGAAAAAAATTCCCAGAAATTGATTATCTCACTGTGGATACCAGAGTTTTCATATACAACTAAATAGATTAAAAATCCAAATGCAAAACATTGTATTAAGAGTTACTATACATTTAGAGTATATATTTAGATATACAGGAATACATGGTGTTGAGTTGAGTCATCAACAATGAGTTAAGTAAGAGGGCTAAAGTAAAATAAGAGTTGAACTTAGCCTTGAAGAAAATCTTAGGTATAAATTTACTGTAAGGACTTTCCAATCAAGGACAAAAATAAGGTTTCTTAAGGAACAGAAGATCCCATTGTAGAGAAACCTATTCTGATGGGACCACTCAGAAATGCAGGAAACGGGACCCATGCTGGGAATCCTGCTCTCCATTTGCTTTGCTACCATCTACATTCTTTAATTATTTCCCATTTCAGTGCATTTACTGTGATTTTTTTTCCTTCCCAAGGTTGATGTAAGAGGGTCAGAGACATTCCCATGTACTCTCAGATCTGGTCAAACTGGCCACCCTGAAAGTAGCTCAGGGGGTTCTGGCATAGTTGATAGAACTCTCATCCTGCCCGTAAGCCCCAGGGTTGGTGCCCCCCCAGAATTCCAAAGAGAGGTGAAAAGCCTGAGGTTACAGATTAGAGAATGAGATGAGGCAGGTAGGGAAACTCCTGGGACTTCAACTCACCCTGGTCTTCAGCCTCACATCTTTTCTCTGGACTCAATCTCTGGTGCTTTCACCTCCAGCTCTGGGTGTCTCTTGTCTAAGCTGCCATTACTAAACAGAGCGATGGGAATGACTCTGAAGTATAATTTAGATTAAAAACTTGTTGGACTTTTCAGTACATTTTGCAAATAAAAAATGTTTGCAAACAAAAAAAAAAGATACAGAAGATCAAGTATTATGCTGAATGAAGTTACTCAGAGGGAAAGTGAATGATCTTTCTCATATGCAGGACATATGCTTTTTTGCAAAAGGATAACAAATGCTTAAAAGCAAGGAAAATGAAGAACTTAAGAACTGGTCTTCAGTAGGAAGCCTGCCACTGCTGTTGGGACTCAATGAAAGCACTGTGTCAGTGGTAGAGGGAAGTGGTCACTCTGGAGAGGGAGAGGGTGTTATATGGTGGTAAAATGCTATATATGAAACCCTGTTAGTAACAGTACAGTGAACCACAGTGCATTGAAGAAAATAATAACAACAAAATTGTTGTCTGCCAACAAGACAGCTGATGGGGGGGGTTAAGGACATTCATTGATGAAAGGCAGTAGACACTGGTGAAGAGACTGGTGCTGGAACATGGTAAGCCTAAAACTCAATCATGGATACCCTGTAGTCATGACTCCTCAATAATGAAAAATAATATAAATAAAACATATTTTAAAGAACTATTTATTTCATATTAACAGGCATATTATTTTATAGTGAAGTAAGTTGTTTTAAATCAACTCATAATTTTAAAACAATTCTCATTTATGTACATACAAGTTATATATTAATACATTTCTAGTTTTTAAAATAAAATGAAAAATAAAAAGTGGTAAAGTTATCTATGAAGCTTGAGTAATAAAATTAATGCATTGAAAAATGGAATAATAAAATCACAAATAGGATGACTCAGCCTAACATTATACAGTCCTTGCTTAAATGGAATACTAAGTTGAGATGGTATTTCTTTAACCTCCCAGTTTGAAAATTCAGAAATAATGAATGACTAAGTTTAATCAAATGACAACTAAAATTAATGATATAGGCAAAAAAGTTTATAAAAAGTATGAAAATCATTTCAAAAACTTTATATCATCTATGATAAAAGCAATGAAGATTTGAGTTAATGCTTAAGATTTTGGAAAGTCAGCAGGATAGTTTGTGGGAACTCAGTGCTCTCAGGCAGCTCACAAGACTTAAAAACTTACAGCTTTGCAATCTGAGTTCTGAAAAGCCAGTTATATAGGCTAGGTCAGTTAAACCATATTCTTAAACCAACAAACACCAGAAATAAATGAAACTTGAAGTTATTTTTTAAGACGTACACCCCCCCCCCCAGATTCATATGGTGAATCCCTAACTCATAGCATTATAGGTTAGGTTGCATTTAAAGAAAAAAATCTTTAAAGACACTAAATGGTTTTAAAGGAGCTAAAATGTCTCTGAGTTGCACCGAGGTCAGTAGGGTGAACTCTAATCCAATAGGACTTGATGTATCCTAAAGGATAAAATTAGGACACGGAATAATACACAAAAAGAGGACATAAAGATGACAGAAGGACAAGGTGTTCATCTACAAATCAAGGAAAGAGGCCTCAGTTAAAACAATAGCAACAACAACAACAACAATACTTTGACCTTGATTTTAGACTTCAGGCCACCAGAATCTTAAGAACATGATATACTGTAGTTTAAGAGATTCATTCTGTAGTATTTATTATGACACCCTCAGAAAACTAATAGAGTATAGAAAACTCCTGACAGAGGAAATGAAAAATGGAGGTCAAACTAGGCAAACCATGAAAGGGGGAGGGGGG